>JAKRRZ010000518.1:0-19536 GCA_022627015.2 Podosphaera aphanis | reverse complement strand
GCGAGAACTGCAGATGAATTCTTCCAACTGATCTATTTGGTTAGGAGAAAGTTTAGGGGGGCGTCCAGTCCTTAATTTAGGAGATGCACGACCAGATTGAACAGTGTTCTTGACTTGTGAATATGTTTCTCTTAACTGAGTCGCAATTTGTTTGTAGGTGAATCCCGTCCGATAAAGTGCAAGTATCTGGGGAAAATCAATTCGTATCAATGCCTAGTTCAGTACCAGAATTCTACACATACTTCAAGTCTTTGATCTCGACTGAGATATGAAGCACAAGTTTGACCTTGTAAAGTAGCTTGAGTATTCATGATTCGAGGAAAGTGATTCTAATAAAGTAGATTCTCGGGAGGCTTGTGCTAAATTGCGAATGGCGTTCGATAACTTTAACTTTTTCTAATATCTGTAAGATGGCTTAATTAACTACGATGCAACCGAAGATTTTTACGAAGAATTATTGAAAGTGGCGTTTCCGTTGAAATGAAATCGGTGTGAAAGATTAGATCATATGATCTCGTCTAACCTAGAAGATTATATAGAATGGCTAGGATGTATCCCTGTAATAGCCCCTGTATATAAAATTTCCAGCTGCCTTCACTTACCCCTGAGCCCCTGTAGTTTGGGTAAGTTTGAACGATCGGTTGTCCATATAAACTGTTGTCAAGTTGAACTAGCTTACTTAAGACCGTGTATAGGATGGGAAGTTTTGGTAACCAGTTTCCCACCAACAGCTTGATTTCTTTGAAACTAAAACAATATATGCACCAGAATTTTTTTATTTATTTAAAATTTACTTGATGTTTTTATAATTCGTAGATGTTAAGTTATGTCTTTACCTCTCTCAAGGTGGCCAGTTTGGGGGGTGTCGACTTAGTAAACTTCTGCCTTATCCGTGATGTTTTGGGCATCCGCGGTCACGTGACAGAGTTCTTTTGGTCCTACTTGTCAGAATGATCAGGTCAAAAGATGTAAATTAGTTAGACATTGTATGAATACGAAAAAGTGTGTGTGTATATATGATACAAAATACTGCGTCCAGTTCCATACGGGAGGTGCTGACTAAGGTAGTAGTCACCTGATATTGACACTACTTACCGTAATCATGATCGCAATATCTGCCTTAGGCTACGTAGACGGGCCAAGCGCCCTTCCGAGGGCTAAGAGGCAAGGTCTATTCCGCGAGCCTGCTTGGCGTAAAATGAGGAGGAAAAAAGTCGCAAAATCTGCGATCACATGATCCGGGCTCAATGCTATCTATGTCAGAAATATCACGTGATAACAACGCTAGTCAAATGCCTCGGCACACATTGGATAAATATACTTGTAACTCTAGAGATTGACACATTTATTATCATCACAAATTTACTCTCTTGTCTACTCTATCTACTCTGATACCCCTGTTTACACTCTTATTGTGATACTAACTGCTCCTTATTCTTAACAATCTAGGCTGGAATTGTTGCCATTCTGCTTAACAATCATTTTCTTTCAGTTCAGCACCAGTGCGAATCCTTGAGTTCATCTATTCTTTTACCTTTGGCTTTGGAATAAGTATCTCTCATTTAATTAGATCTCAGCTTTGAAATGGAGCCAAATACTCGATTCTGTTCTAGATGCTGTTCCGACCGCGCCATGGAGGATTTCTCTTGCAACAAACAAGGAAAGCCAAACAAACTTGCCAGCGACACGCAAAGAAGCGGGAATTGTCATCATTTGATGAGTGGGATGACTTTATCAGAGAAATTAGTGAAAAAGCCGATCGGTATGAAATTAGTTAAAGAAATTTGGTGACAGTAGAAGCTAAAAAATAATATAAATTTTGCATACCGATCTAATCGATATTGACTATCTCTTTGACCTTGATCAATTGCCTGTCGCGTTCGGATCAAAATTAAGAGAAACGGAGGATAATAACCCTGATCGAACCGAGTTGAATAACGCGGTCAACCAACTCGTCCAAATCACTTGGAAAAGCTGTGGCTTTCGATTCAAGCAGAACTGCAAGGAATGTAAGAATCAGGATGTGAGTCCTTAAAGCCTCTCGAATTACCATACGGACACGGTAAAATAGACGTGCGGCTGTGAGGCGTTTTTGCTCAGCCGAGTTCTCATGTGTAAGAATATCGTTAGTTGCTTCGAGGAAATTCAAAAGCCTGCCCAGTTCTTTAGCAAAATTCGACGCTAGAGATCACACCAATTCTGGGTTGAGAGATAGCTTATCCTTCGTCCGGAAATTGAGGCCTCGACAAATAGCGTCTTCATCAACACAGTTGAAGAATCACTCATAGATACCATATCTTATTTAGATGATTTGGAGTCTCGCGAAGGCCCCCATGAGGAAGAACATTTTGTTTCTCTGGAGGACGATAAACCGGTCCCAGTCAATATCCCAGAATTCAACACCAAAATCCAGCTACTTATGAACAGCTTCAATACTCAAGCTGACATTGGAAAATTTAAATACGTCGAAAATTTCATGATAGTGATGGCAAGTATTCTGACTCATTTGGAAGAAATTGAGCAGCTAGAAAACCGCCGCACCATGCCAATGACATGGTCAGCTAAAAAGACCCTTTCGACAATGTATTAAAAGATTTATGACTAATCTCCAGCGTAATCCACCCCTAAAGTTTTCACTGATTTTACTGACATATTCTACAGCAGGCCTTTAGTAGTAACAGTCAATTTACAAGGAACTAAATTTCTGAGTTGTCTCCCTCGTATCTGGGTTCTGGCCAGGAAGAAGATTTATCACCCGTTCCATCAAAGTTTTCACAATAGTTGTAATAATTTAGTTTCCACAGACAATTCAATTTACTATCTGAAATACTTTAAGGCTTGTGGTGACATACTTATGTTGAAGTCCCTAAAAAATACCTTGTGCAATAATTGCCCCGAAAACTCCATCTAAACTTATCGTTTAAAATTCTTTAGGGCTGCAACACGTGATCGAAGATTTTGCGATCATGGTTACGCGCCGTTCTTGGGTCGATAGAATCTTCTGGTCTAACCTATCCTAGTTTGTACATGCATAACCCATATGCTTCGGTACGTCATGGCCAAGAATATGTTTACACATGACATTGATGCCCGCCAACAGCAATAAGTCCATAATTGAAATAGATAATCAGTACTACCGTTCGCAAAAGTCATTCGATAAATTCTGACAACGTGGCTTCTCACGAGCGACTTTCTGTCCTAGCCAGGCAACTGGAATTTCGCCCCCCGATCAATACACCTTACACGATTGATCGATTAGCGCCAGTTGAATCCGTGGTACTGAGATCAGAAACAACGAGCTCAGGTTCCCAGACCTCAATGGAATTATCTAGTCAGTCCAGCCATCCGGCTCTTCTCATTCCAGGGCCCATTGAATTCGATGATGCCGTACTTCAGTCCATGAGCCACTACAGGTTAGTTGGCGACTGATTCTCGGCACATGTTTATCAATCACATTTATTAGTTCTAATCATTTATTCATAGTGAGAGTCATGTTGGTGCCCCATTCGTCAAAGTATTTGGTGATACTTTATCAATGCTACGCAGGCTCTTCCAAACTACAGACCCAAATTCTCAGCCACTTGTTATATCAGGATCGGGTACACTAGGCTGGGATTTAGTTGCTGCAAATCTAGTAGAGCCTGGGGAAAATGTCTTAGTGTTACACACAGGATATTTTGCCGATTCCTTTTCTGATTGTTTCGAGACGTACGGAATAAATGTAGATCAAATCAAGGCTCCGATTGGATCGAGACCTCAACTGCCGGAAATTGAAAAAGCTTTGCAACAGAAGAACTACAAGCTCCTGACAGTGACACATGTTGATACCTCAACTGGCGTATTGAGTGAACTTGAGAAACTCTCCGAACTGGTGCAACGGGTTTCTCCGGAGACGCTCGTAATTGTCGACGGAGTATGTAGTGTTGGGTCTGAAGAGATTGAGTTCGATGCTTGGAAATTAGACGGTGTCATAACCGCGAGTCAAAAGGCAATTGGATGCCCTGCTGGGCTCTCAATTTCAATTTACAGTTCACGTGCCATGAGAACATTCCAAAACAGAAAGACTCCTCCAGGGTCATACTTTGGTAAATATGAAAGCTTTTTGCTTGAATATGCTAACTTCAATTAAGCTTCTTTCAAAAACTGGATGCCGATTATGCAGAACTATGAAGCCTATAAGCCATCGTACTTCGCAACCCCTTCACCCCAATTGATCCACGCTCTTCATACCTCTTTGACACAGATATTATCTAGGCCTCTTTCTGAGCGATTTGCAATGCATAAAATAGCTTCTCAAAAAGTTAAGAAAGCTATACATGCGATGGGACTGAGGCAATTAGCTTCTGAACCCGAGAATCAGTCAAATGGGATGACCGCTATTTACTTACCACAGGACATCACAGCTTCTGAGCTGTTGCCAATATTACTGAAAAAAGGAGTTATCTTTGCCGGTGGGCTACATCGAGAGATCTCCACAAAATATATTCGCATTGGACATATGGGCGTAAGCGTTGTAAGTATCTAGCAATCTAACCTCCACACAAATACTAACAATTTAGACTGATCCGAAGAGAGATGACATTGATCGGGCCATTACAGCTTTAGAGAGCGGGCTTAAAGAAGTTAGACAGCACAACAAATAAACATCAAAACTTATTTATAGTCTCTAATTCCTTGTGCGCATTTTATCAAATAAGCTAAGTCAACTACCCTAGATTCCGCCACCCTTCCCCAACGTGAGACCACATCATTAAATTCACGATAACTATTCAACAAATGTATCGAGTTTAAATTCAAAACTCTGAACTTGTGGAGAAGAAACCAAGCTACTATTTTATGGAAAAATTAAACTCAAAATCAGCAATTCTGGCGCGTTCTCCGGCATCACGTGCAAATAGAGTCTTCTTACCCAGGTGAACCTATTCATTTCTAGCGAACATCAGACTAGTATGAATTATTACCCCTCTATTGATCATTCGCTTCAGATGCTCAGGCTGCTTATGCTTAGGAACAATTTTCTTCTGGAGTCCAAATATGAATGAGTACTTGTCAATTTGCGTTAAAGCTTTTTAGAACAATAAACGCTATGCATATGACGAGCTCCCAACGTCTTGAAAATTACTCAAAATGTCCCAAAATTGACGTGGATCAGAGAGAATTGGAACGGCTTCATTCTGTGATAATTGGCGCTCCATGTTTGAAGGTTTTGGGGGCAGAATTTGATGTTGTGAGAATAAATTGGTATTGAGCCACCCTATCTGGATCCCAGGACTAAATTCCTGCAGATATCTACCGTTCATATACGAGCATTATCTAGACCGTCATAGCTAGCCTTAACACACATCTTTTAATTGATGTCTGCTTTTTAATTTTGATGTTATCATCGGATTTGCCGAGCTCTGAAATTTTTGCTCTCTACGTAGCTTTGATTGGCGAGAAAAATATCAAATCGAGCGGAAGAAGGATATGACTTGAGCAGGGTATCGAGTAGAATACTACAATCATATTTGTGTATTATGTCCACGTGACATGCCTAATATTTGTCATCATCTGATAGAAGTAGTCAAAATCCTTCAATCAATGGGTGTCGATGAAATAAAAGCGAGCTCGAACCATTTAGATAAACATGTCATCTCATTCGATGCTCGGGTCACAGATGAAGAAAAGTGAAGCTGATCTGGGGTACAGGTGGCAGAATAATCGTGCACTAACCTCTTTGAGTTTAATGCACTCGTAGCTCGAATTCGTCCCTCAATCTTCGCTTACGAGTGCATATCCTTAATATGGTATACTTTGCCAGCATCCCAAACTTTCAACGTACATAACAACTCAACCACATGGTACATTGACCTGCACCCAATTTATATGGGTAGATGTGTCACTCACGATGGCCTCAAAAAATCTAGGAACAAAAGAGTGACGTGGCAATTTGTAATATACAGACGGAGGTGGGGTTGCATGCACCCGAATTCCTACCACCACAACTCAATATCCAATAACTCAACCATCCCGTGCTCGAATTACGTCCAAAGTAAGGTCAATTGAAGCTGAAGATATCCTCTTTTTACCCCTGTATTCATCTTGTGCCCACTTGAGGTGACGTTGCCACAAATCCCACATCAAGTGAGGGTTACCCTTCCTATCGTACCACCCACCCATGTCATTACCCAACCGATATATATTGTACATACGCTGGCGATGCTCTTATCGTCTTAAACCACTCTTTATTCCTCCGTAACCATCTGCTGGCCCAAAGCGCGGATCGTGGTTTGATATCACGGTGTTGAGGTAATTCGGACTGCTGCAAGATCGAGTTCGCACCCTTTCGGATAGCACTTTTGGTAGCTTGATGACCACATAAGATTAAAAAGGAGATCCACTCTCTTAATGCCGTGTTCTGTGTACTTGTAAGCACTTCTGTGTAACCACCTTTGAGGTTTGCGGCCCGCCAATCGCGCATTGAGCGTACGGTACGGGATCGTGAATTGTCAAGCCACCGTTGCTTTTTTGACCCTTGTATTTTTTTCAATGAAAGATATAGCCTTCGCTATCCTTGTCTCCAAAGCTGGGTCGTATTTGGTCATTGTGGTGGTGTTGATGATTTGGTGGAGTTGTAATTTTGAGGCAAAGTATACCGTATTAGTGATAATATACCATATTAACGATATGCACTCGTAAGCGAAGGTTGAGGTACGAATTCGAGCTAAGAGTGCATTAGACCCAATTGGGACGTGATGCACGATTACCAGGTTTGATCTTATGTTCAGTAGCTGATATCCCCTCCAAAACTGTCACAGACTTCTCATTTCTGAGCTGCTTGACCATGGCAGTTCTCACGGAAGAAGATCCTTTGCATTTGCTATTAGACCCAAGACCTCGCGCACCGCTATGCCATCAACACTCCACAAGCCAACCGACTTGATTGACCCACAGTGTTCGTCGGTGCACGCGTTCCGGAATCCTCTGTTCTGTCAAGAGGAGTATTATCGACATGAACTGACAACAAACAAATACCCATGAACTCAGTTTTCCATGGCAATTAAAATTCCATCTACTGTCAAACCTCGCCATAAGGATAGTGGGTCGACCCTGGTTTACGAGTTCCTATTGGTTACCTGAATCGGAGCCTCAAATCACAGGCCTTAATTTATAGCAAGGTTTGACAGTATACCACTGATGCAGCGCGCCTCTGCGAATTGTCAGACCTCCTTGCCTTCCCCTCTCTCTATGCTTTGACTCAAAATCAGAATTTTCACCTGCATCTTCTCAAGCATATCCCCCCGATGATTTATTCACAAAGTGTTTTTTGCAGGATTGTAATCTGGTGTAGCAGCTGCCTCGACTAATGAAAAGACACAAGCGATAGCGCAGTAGGAGGGGAACCGGCTCCTGATTAGTAAATCCGGGTTTCAGGTAGACAACTAAACTTCCCATACGACTCCCTGCGACATGCACATACCAGTATCACTATACTCGGGTCACGTTAGTTTGTCTAACGCCTCTTCAGATAAAAACACACGACAGCAATTATGTAGCCAAGCTTCGCGCGCACAAAACTGCCCAGTTGGATTTAGATTTAAATGCTTGTCGAAGGTGCTGGATCTGTTAACGTTCGAGGCGGTTCCTTTACTTGTACGTTCGGTTTCACCGGTGATTTACGACTTTAGTCTAAGATGAACATGGTATGACTGACAAATCTTCGAGCCGCAAAACTAAATAAACTAGCTCCGAATCGATCTAGTTTCTTCGATGCAATCAAAATACAAAACACAAGCTTTGTAGATGAGCTTGTGACGCGCAATTTATGTGGAAGCTGCGGGTAGGTTCCGTTGGCAAGGAAATTCAGTCTAGACAACATAGCCAAGTCCACGTTACTTCAGAGATCCGGCCATAACAGTCCATCACAATACATGTATATGTCCGTGTACGCGTAATTAAATTACACAATGGCCAATTTGACGATTCATCAAGGATGAAGTAGCCCATGAGTCGCGGGATCCTTAATATCCCGCGAGTGAAATGGATTTCCAGTAACCTTCACATTGAATGATGCGTCCTCACCTTCTTGCCATCTCTTTGATATCAGCATTTCTTCCACTATCATGTATTGCGCATGTCGAGAGAGGCCCTCGCCGTCGGGAGAAAGGAGGATATCGTTGTGGAAATAAAGTCTTCAGACACGAATTCCTGGAAGAATAGGTTGTGCAGGCTGTTGGACATAACTTAGAAGATATTTTATCGGAGCTTGAAGAAGTCCCCGTTTCAAAGTATCCCAAGTCATATGAAGGGCCCCTAAAAGTTCAGGAAAGTCGCCCGATCTTGTGGCCGCTCTCAGGGGCAGGACTTCACTGGCTAGAAACCGGTAATGATAAGAGTAATCACTCTCCAGCATACAAAAAGCTAAATCTCAGTCATGTGGTTTAGAAGAAAAATACCTTCTTGACCTTTCCAATGACTTCTTAAGCATCTTTGGTGTTATCAGACGAATCAACGACCAGTATGAGAAGTGTATCCATGAGCCAGATATTTCTGATATGTACGATGAGCAGGTTGGTAGTGGATACCGTTGTTTGTTTAATATTTACCCCATGAAGACGATAAAAAAAGGATTAGCGCAGCAAAAAAACTCACCTGACAATCTGAGAGAGATTTTGGATCGTCTCTGCACCCCGAAGTTTTTCCCAGCTCACACTTTTTTCACGATATCGATGAATCCGGGTCATGGCCCATTATGCCCAGAGAAGAACAGGTAACTAGAGGTACGTGAGATCTTCTCCCATTGATCTTAGAAAATAAGTTTTTTTGCTTGTAAGTAAGCAGCATGTTGATAACGTATGTTAAGGTACTTCGCCCGTATTCGCCATCGTGGATCTTCATTATTTGCTTACAGGATTAATACATAAGAAAAATGATGAGCATCTAAGATGCAAAGTAACCGTAAAAAACAAAATTATCCCATCCCCAGATTTGTTGGTAAAGTCTTAGAGCAACAACCAGAGAGCGTCGAGGAAGACAGTGTGGCTACAATGAATATATCTTATCTCAGCAAATTCTCGTTGCTGCCACTTTGGTACTACCAAGGCTCGCTGAAAATTGAAAGAGAGGTAAGAGCTAGGTATACCTTCTTCCTTATAAATATCAAATCAACAATGTCCATGAAAATCTCTATCTGTGGCCTATGAAGACCAATGATCAAGGAGATTATATAGAGCGCAATAAATTTAGTATGTAAAACCCTTTTATTACCATATGCTTTTCTTTCACGACAAAGACTTATAAATGAAGATATTTAGATAAACATGAAAGATTCATCATCATCATCATCATCATCATCATCATCATCATCATCATCATCATCATCATCATCATCATCATCATCATCATCATCATCATCATCATCATCATCATCATCATCATCATCATCATTTTTTTCCCGACGTACATGGTTTGCGCATGAAGGTTTCAAGAGAAAGATATGTTGAGTGTCAGAGAAAAGTAATCAGCAGAAGTCTTTGAAGATAGCTTAAAGCCAATTCTGTCGCATAAGAAGAATAGAATTAAAATTAACAGAGTCATTTTCAGACTCAATTCTAGACTTCATCGATTGGATTTCCATAAGTGGTTTATCGTGCAAGAGATGACGGAAAACATGTCTGGTTCATGGGACTGGCCATTTAATTGAGCCGCAAAGCGCCGTCCCTTTTGACCCGCGTACGTGGCTCTCTGAGAACACCCCCCTACTACACCATCGCTCCTGACCAAGTTTACGCCGAGCTTGTTCTGTGCTCGAAGATAACCTCACCACACCGCTACCCCAGGAAAACTCCCATCTCGCATCCCGCACGGCTCCCGCATCACAGTTTCCTGTCCGGCATCCAAAAAATTCGGCTGATGACGACGGTCCCACCACAGCTCCGACGGTACCAAAAATGGCGTACTTTCTCCCCCCCATGGGCGCTGCGCCTGTCTCCTGTGATGTCCATCAGAAGAGACAATCAGTGGACCCAAAACTCGGACAAGATGGCATCTAAATTCCTGAATCCGAATCCTGTTCTCCTCACATTTCGTATGCATCCCCCCTCGACTCTCCGTCCCTCTTTCTCTCGGATCATGGAGGGAGTTCATGTCCAGGCAGAATTCGGATTGCTCGTTCAGCTTTAATCATTAGTTTTCAAGACGTTTTCTAAATTCGTTGCTCATCATGTGCCGATAAAAGTAATGGTGGATTAGATAGACGAGATAAGGGATTAAAAGCATGCGTTTAGGAACGTACACAAGCAGTATTTATCTACAGCGGTTGATTCGAGAGCTTGAGACATCAATAGGCGACAACGATGTACTCATCCTCATAAGTTGTGAGAATATACGTTTATCCTTGCCAATACGATGCAAAGTGTGTTGTGCATAACGACATTGAAGTTGTACGTGAGTAAGGAAACCCAACCTTGTACGCATAGACGAGTCATGTGATATGATTCGGAGAACTTCTTGGGCATGATAAGAAGTTACTGGGTCAATCAATGCATAGCTATAGTATTGACTCAGTGCATGAAAGTGATTGAGTACAAGAATAGAATTTGGATAGTAGGATAGTAAGCACTATTGATATATATAAGGAGAACACTATCATAGAGTGAAGAAGATATACGATCATCAATCTCAAAATACGATCATCAATCTAAAGATATACACGTCAATTACAACCTATCTATATTTCTTCAAGCATACTTTTCATATCCAACCTACTTACATATATCTTTCCATTTATCTCTATCTTCTCTCTCTAATCTTATTTATCATCCTCCGAAGAACACATAAAAAGTTTTGACATAAGTACATGTGTAGTGGTACCTGAGTGAATATTATATAATTAATTGATGGACATAATGATTAGATCCTCTAAAATTCTTTTATCAATTGCTATCCATTTTCGAGAGGCTAATTTTAATAATTACAAGACTTTTTTTGTCCATACACTTTCACATATTTAAGTTTTTTAGGATTACGCGAGGAGAGCATCAGGCATAGCTCCTATCAATGTCTTCCAAAACTCTCTAAGGCCTCATTTCGTCAGGGGTGAGTCTAAGATCTTGATGAGTCTATGGTGGTTTCTTCCCAAAAAGCGATAAAGTTGCCCCGAAGAGCAATGAAGATACCAAATGCATTTAGCCCACTTATTGACCAATTAGGTCACAATTTTTCCTGAATCCGGCGCCCCACTAGTTGGTAAACTGGCGAGGTGAAGTTCGATATTTTATGCTCGATAGCTCGGATTGGAGTGATTATGCATCTCGCTCACTGTTAATTGATTTAGACTTTGATATTACCGTGCTTTTCGACTAAATATCAGTATCATCAACCCTCTAAGACTCTTCTATCACAAATCATCGTCGTCCTCGGCAATTTCAGCTGGCTTAAGCAGACCTCCAACTTTGGAGAGGCGCTCGCGCTCAGCAGCTTTGGCATCTCGTTCTTGTTGCTCTTTTTCATCGGCATATAATTCTGCATTGTCTCCTGAAAATTCCTTTAACTGAATGAGGAAATCACGAAGACTGAGCTTGAAACGATCATATGCATTATTAAGGGTAAATAAGCCCTCGACAAAGTTCTTTATTTGTCCACTTTTAAGAGTAAGCCTCCTTTCAAGTTCTGAATCGGTAAAAATTTACTTACATTTGGAGGTTTGGGAAAGCATTACGGAGTAGATTTGCAACAAAGGTGCTCAAAAATTCTTTGTTGCTTGTACCAGCTGGAGCTTGATCTAGCTGATAAATTGGCCCTTGAACTTTAGGTATTGATCCATCGGCTGGATGAACCAAGTAAAACATTCTAGATAGCAACATTGACTGAGACTTGAATCCAGCCTTGTGGTCCGTATCAGTTAGTACAAAGAAGATGTCCTGTAAGATAGGAACGAAAAATTGATGGAAGAATGCATTTGCGGTTGACGTATCCGTTTCCGCAATGTTAGTAATTAACTCCAGGCACATGCTAAGTCCAGCATGTTCGACTTCACGATTATCATGCTTGCTGGCCCACATACACGAATCGATAACGAACTTAAACTGTCGACTATCAAGCTTGAGAAGAGCTTTAAATGGTCAGCACTTGGATTTCAATTTTGAAAAAGCCTTACCTCGAAAGCAGTGAATGTTAATAGCACGAAGAAGAGTAAAAAATTCAACTCTATGCTCCGGGAATTCTGAAAAATCTTTGTTTATCATCTCAAGTGTGCATTCAAAAACATTTTGCATAATGATAGGTACTTGACTTTCCATGAGCCCCTTAGCAAAAAATCAGTCAGCGAATGGTTCGAGTTGAGCCAAAAGAGAAACAGGGGCCGACGTACCGAGAGTTTGTTGGTAATTGCTGACATGACCTTCAAAACTTCGGCGTCGCGGGCATTGGGAACATTGCGGTTATAATCTACTAGTACAGCATCTAAAAGATATGGTACAATACTTGTTCGGACCATTTCTAGATCATCGGCTTTTTCTACATAGGTTTCGATTAGTTTGAGGATTTCTTTCTTTATAGTCCTCAACCCGCGGACCCTTGGCATCTTTGTTGCAATCTCGCCTAATTCTTGTTAGTTTTCTTGAAAGATTTGTGTAGAAATAGTTTTACCATCTCTTGCTACAGCTTCCGAGATCATCTGACTAGTGGCACGATACATTGAGAGCATATCGTGATAAATCTTGCCGATCTGTGGATAAAAGTAACTTCCAATCGACGAACACGCAGATACATTAGTTTTCATAACGTTTCCAATAACTTTAATCGTTTCCGAGTCTTGAAGAATAAGGGGATCTTTAGCGGCTTGCTGAATGATACTGTCCCAGGCAGCGTTGGGGTAGGACATAAGCTCTGTAATTAGTCTTTCTTGAGCTTTTTTCTGAGGCTGAGCAGAAATCATATAGCCACAGGCCTCGTAGAACGTGTGTACTTGCTGAGGCGCGAGATCAAAGGTAATCTTGCGCATCGTTCTGACAATTTCTTCAATAAATGGTTCGCTTTCACCAGTTTGAACAGTAACAAAGTGCCTCTTACATTGTCTGGCAATCTTAATGAAGGTATCACAGGCCATATCTTGAACACCTTCATGTGACTCATGCATGAATTCGAAGAGTTTGTTTACAACTGTCTTCAAAAATTTCCAATGAGCTTTCAAGAATCGGGGGTATTGACCGACAATGTACATAATGTTACTAGCCACTACAGCTTTGTTGTCTTTACCACGTTTCATCTCGGTCAATCCGAGTAAGTCCTTGATAACGGTGACTAAGAAACGCTTCTCTGTTTCCTCATTCATGGCCAGCGAGATAGAACCGATTGCCCAGCAAAGTGTGTTGCAGTTTGCCCAAGACCATTCACTACCGTCCACCTGTCTCGCAAGCTTTTCTGTCATAATATTCTCTGTGTCGACGACATCTAAATGAGTGAGATATACAAGACACTCTCTCGTAGTCTTATATAATTGAATTGTGTCACTCTCCTTGACAAATTCTCTCACAATTTCACCCTCATCGTTTTCAACAATTAGTACTTCTTCTGGGCGAACCATCTTTTCTATGATAACAACTCGAAGATTAGAAAGGACCTCGCTATATTTATGTTTCCTGAGAGGATAATTTGCTAAAATGGTTGGATTTGGTGCTCCAGGATTTGAGAGGTTAACAACGCCTAAACTGACTAGAGGATTAATATCAGTAATTGGCAAAGATTGCATCTCTTCGTAAAGCCCTTGTACAAGTTTAGTCCAATATTCTAAGCATATTTTAAAAATTTCTCGATCATCAATCTGTGAAATCCGGATCAAATAGAAGTGGGCATGTGTCAAGAAATCTTGGTTAGGAAGATTTTCAATTAACTATAAAATGTTAGTTAACTTCTCAAATATAGTCAGAGCTACGTACGGTGAGATGGACGCCAAAGAAATTTGATAAAAAGAGGGCCAGATTTTGGATAAACTCTTGATCTTTGGAATTACTAGAATTGTAAGTTGATTTTAGATCTAGGCTAAGCGGTATTATTTTTGCGATTGTGGTTAAGACCTCGGTGAACATTGAGATTAGCTTTTCATCATACTGATGGTTCGGGCCAGTTTGTAGGCCTCCGATTTCAGTCAAGCATTTCAATGTGACGTTTCTGAATTCTGGCGTCTCAAGGAACCTGGTTCGCAATGTGTCGGTGATTTGAGTCTCAAAGATATAACCAAGAGGAATCCAGTTGAAAAAACGAAGGAGAGTCTCCAGAGTTGCTTTGATTAAACTTGGCTGTGTAGCACTGTTCAATACTTCACTACAAAGTTGGTAGATAGATGAGAATTCGGCACACATCGTTGTTTTGAGGTTTTGGGTTTTCGCAGATGTCATCTGGTCTTCCGAATAATCAAAAACTTCTTCTGAGAGAAGTAGGAGAATTGCCATGTTGTTTTCACAAATTGATAAGCTCGTGTGACATGACGATATAATTTCATTGATGAAAGTAGGCCAATTATGGGGCCATTCTTGCTTGAGTATAGAGACAAGAACAAGATTGAGCTTATTCAACAGCGTCCGTTGAGCTTTGAGGGAATCCTCAGAGCTTGAGCACTGAATGATAAAATTCACAACAAAGTTACGAATTCCTGCTTCTTTTTAGACACAGTCGTTTTGGGGAAGATAATTAAATAGCTACCTTGGCATTGTTCTTTCGGAAGAACTTTCCATCTTGTCATGATGACATTATCCAGAACTTGGAGGCCGAGATCTGTGATCGTATCCCATTAGCAGTCGAAGTGACACGATCGAAGGATTTAAGTACACTTGGTCTGAGGGTAGGTTGCATCCTGTAAAATTTTATCTACAAGTAGCCAAGCGTCTGGGTCTTCTTTGAACTGTTGTAAGGTGTGAGTGAGAGCACCTTCTTCCTGAAGTGTGAAGCTGTGTTTACCTGATTTAAAGCAGCCTGAGCAACTTTTTGCTACAAGAGAAACGCGTCAGTATATACTATACATCAATGACGAGAAGATACGATTTGTTCTATATTTCACTTACTGGTTCTCCCCGGCCTTCATAGAAGGCGCGGACAGTCGCGTCTAGCTCTTTAATGGTTGGAGCCATCTTCGTGGCTTCTTAGAAACCTGCAACACAATTTCTGCTTTCTATGTCGAGCTCCTATCTCTGAGTATGATTATGAACAGCTCGCGCTGAAGTAGATATGTAGTGTTGAGAAGGTATATGGGCGAATATATTTCTGTGATGATCAGCTGATACCCCACCAGCTAACATTATCTTAGCCACCGCGGCGAAATCGATCACGTGAGAAAATGAAGACTTTGCTGGTTCCCTTCTGATAACCAAAACCTTTAGCATCACGGAGCTACACGTTTTCTCGCAATTAATGCTTTAATTTACATAAACTAAATAGCTGTATTCTGACCCATCAGTCTAATTTATGCGCCTTAAATATTACACGTAACAACGGAATGTGGGAAGATGCGTTCAAGGTTAACCACATGAAAAACGTAAGAAACCTGTTGAGATTAAAATTTCAGTCTGATAGTTCAACAGGCTTTGTACCGCCATGACTGCGTGTAGGAAAACAAAACAAATCAGTATCTTCCCTTGTACTGAAGCTTGATTTTTTTTCAGGATGAAGAGTCGCGAAATGTATGACGCGTTTGGTCGTTTAAAATTATTAACGACAAACACGCAACGAAGACTCCACCACAGTCGGCTTAGACACAGTGAAACACTACCACGCATATTACACATCCAGTTAATCATCAGTTCAAGTAGAATGAAGAGCTGCTCTCTGCACTTTCAATAAGGTGGAGTAGTCTCTAATTCACTGACTATGGGGCGAAGTGACGATGTTAATAATATCACATGACATAGGTTTTTTTGTTTACGTCATCGTCTACCTTTGAATACACGTAGCTCGAGTCTAAACACTCCCGCCCCCGCCCCCGCCCCCGCCCCCACACTCATGTGAGTTTTCTACACACAGTCGTGATATTGATCCCCCCTTGTGAAAATTGTTCTGTCAATTTATTTTGATAGACCAACCGACCGACCGTATTTCGACTTGAACTTCAAACCCTTCTTTACAATAAAAGTCAAAATAATAATAATCCCTCAGAATTACGGCATGGCGTGACGAGATGCAAGTTCTGGATGAGGAACTTCACCTTGAAGAGGTAGCAATTAAGTTATCAAATAGGGGCGACCCTCATCATGCGACTCAGAAAATTCGGTATGCTATCCAGTGTACAAATACCCGACTGTGAGAAGGCCAGGCGATCTTTTTATGCTGAGTCAAGTTAATGGGCTAGAACAGTTTAGTCTTAGTCCTTCATCTTGAAATACCTCTGTTCCAGGAAGAGTTATATCGTTCTCTCGAAAAGATATCCGTCGCAGTCAGGCTTGTTTGATTATGTGTGATAATTCTTCGTTTTTTTGAAACATAGCAATCGACACCGGCTCACGTTTCTTCCTCACTGAAAGATCTTAAAAAGAATTCATACGGAATACAAACTCTTATCGTGAGGTCAAAGGCTCTTGAATGAGCAACAGCTTCCGTGCCTAGCTCCCAAACAGCGTGAAGAATGATATCCGATTAAAGGTCTCCCTTAACCAAGTTCGCGGAGAGAAATATGACAATTAGTTGAGATTTTTCTCGTTTTTCCGTCGTCAGAAAGAAGCACCAGATTGAGTGGTGAGAAAATACGACTGTGCCAATAATTCCAGCAGAAATCAAGGAATAAAAGAAACATCTTGAGATTTTTTACGCCGGCCACATAAATTTATCAGAATTTTAGTCTGGAATCCCAGGAGTTTATTCTTAGGCTAATATTTACAGGAAGGTAACTTTTTCTACGTTTGAATCTGTTCAGATTACGCTGGAAGTTTTAGACGTCTCATAGAAATCTAAATGAAAGAGAGGTCACTGTCTCTACTGAGAGATCAATCTACCATCGAGAATTCGGATAGACACGTTCGCTTTATCTATAGCCATCGGATTTCCACAGATTAGGATTACTGCAGAGTTAGAGGCGCTGAGCAGATAAGAGTTAGAAGACTTATTGGTGGGACGACTGCCACTGGGCGGCAGAGTTCGAGCCGTAGGAGGGATTGGGCGAAATGGGCTCGGACTAACAGCGCCCGAGAGTTCCAGGTGAACTTAGTACTCTTTACATAAGTCTACACTTATCGAATATGAATACTTTCTCACGTCCTGCTCCTATCATTTTAGCATGTTATGCTGCAGTGAGGCATCTTGCCGTGCATCCCGGATAAATTTCCGACATGCTGAAATTTAACTAGGCAAATACCAAAGAACTGAGCTCGAAGGACGATTTGACCTAAATTTATGCATACACGCCGATAAGCCGTGGCATAAAGAATTAATTACAATAAGATGTTGAGATATAGCTCTGTGATATTCAAATAATTGGTAATTGAGCAGCCTTAAAAGAATTGTGACGTTACTCAACAGCCAGGAGACTGCTCGAATTACTGAACAAATCTCGACGTTGTACAGGTCGATAAACTCTACGGTTTACTCCAAGGTTAATTCTACGGCCTAAAGATATGGGCACTCAGCAAAGGTCTTCTCCAATTTAACATGGGCAAGTAAATTAGCCCAAGCCGACGGTAATGTTTGGAATGGTTAATCAAAACGACTATTATGAATACCGACCTCAATGGTATGAACAATAAAATGCCCCAAAAGGAAACTACCCCTTAGCACGCATTATTTGCTTGGAATGAGTTCTAAATTGTTGGCTAAATTGTTTAGGAAGCGAAAGATGACACGTTTTGTTAACGTTGTTAGAAATGGGAAGGTCCTGAAGTTAGAAATGAGGATATGAAATGTTCAATGTGTGGTAGGAGTGACGAGTTTGCCGAAGGAAACAAGTTAAACGCCGCAGGATATACTAATGGGTCCAAAGATATCGTCATGTGCGGAGTAAATATAGCTCTCGTTAGATAGGGCGGTACCAAGGAAGGGCCCGTTATTTTCGTGGTTCGGGTAGAATCGTGGCTGAGATGAGGCAAACCACGGATTAGCAAAAGGACTAGTTTGGCGTTTCTTGACTCAACCATGAATCAAGGTTGACTGAACCGCGTTTTACGCGTCAACCCATGGTTGATCAAGATGGAGCTAAGAGCTCTAATATTACATGTGGTACCTGTATCCGCAAAACCCAACCATGCTTTTTGTTACGCCCAAACTCATCCTAGATTCGTCAAAATAAACACCCAAACCTGCCACCAACGCTGTAATCCTCCAGCCCTCGCCTCAGACTACCGAAGTTAGTAATAGATCAGAGGAAACTATAGCGTTATAGGATGCAACATCTCTCTTAAGAGTATTGATCGATGAACTTTTAGCAGAGACTAAGGATGACCAGCAGAATGGGTTCAACCTAACTGTCTGGAGCAAGATCACAGCACGTTTCAACGAGAAGACAGCGAAGAATTATAAAGTCGATCAATGGAAAAACAAGAATCGTGCATCGTCTGAGCATCTAGTCTGATATACACAGATGGAGAAAGAATTCTAACAGAACAAAATGACCTACTAAAAAATTTGGCCGGGACCTAGATTTAAGGAGACCCATAGCAGCAGACGACGTACGAAGAAGCTATATGGCATCGTACAAAAAGGCGAACTGTTTCGACCACGTAAATAGCAGTATCTATCTTCAATTTAGAGTCTGAAATAAACATGGGTAGAGCAGAAGAAGATAAATGGAGCGAAGACGAACCACCCACACCATTGATGAGTGAAGCAACAACATCATCGACAGGTCCTACATGCGATTATCAAAGGGTATCGGGCTCAAAAAAAGTTCAGTTGACAGCGTCTTGGTTTAGTATCTGTGTGACTGAGATAGCAATAAAAGGACGCGAAGGGAGAAGCTCACGCGGGTCGAAGAGGCAATCTTAATACTCACAGACATGAAACGAGAAGTCTCTTCTGCTGATGAATACTCAGAAGTTCATGAAATATGCAGGCGTAAATGTACATGTATTATAGATTGAGTGCAGATCTAAACACAAAATCTTGCTTGCAGAGAAGTTGTCTGCTTTGAAGATCGACTAGAACAGTCAATATGCAATCCAGGTTACTTCATTGCAAGCAAAATTTTTGGGTTTGATCCACCACCAATCTTTAATTTCTCTCGTACGGGTATGTACACGAACTTTTAGTGCACTTGACCCACTTTTTTGTTGCTTGTATTGAATATCCTGTGCGTGCGTTGAGCCTTCTTCTGTTCATTGTGCACCCCCATACTTTACTGTGAGAACGGAGTTCTGAAACGCCGCTTGAAGGCCGCTCGTCGTACTGAGCGGTGATTAAATCAGTGGTCCTTTTTTTTTTTAAAATCATTCTTGTGTATGCAGTCTGAAGCTATTACACGTATGATTACGGAAGGTGTGTTTCTCAAAGAATGACTCATTTTGACGTTCTGGAACACTCATACTCAGATTTCATTTGCAGATACCACTACGAGGATAACGTCTTGCGACATGTAACCTCTTC
>JAKRRZ010000517.1:0-19576 GCA_022627015.2 Podosphaera aphanis | reverse complement strand
TGTTTTCTAAGCTGGAGTAATCAAGAACTCCACAGCTTACGATTAACAGCCTCTTACATTCCAAAATCTGCAAGATCGTGATAAGTGCCTAATCAGTCTTAACAAACTGTTGCTAATCCCTTCCAAACTTCTACACGTTTCATCATCACTATCCCCAGCATCCTTTCAACGAAGAACTCCCCCGACTGTCTCAGAGAGGTAGGGCGAAGGGCTCTACTGATCAAAATCATCTATGTGATGGCAACATCACTTATAATAGGCTGTTGGCACAAGTGGTGAGGTGCTGGTTGGGCTTTCTAGGAGCGGTAGGTTTGACTCCTACATGGCTTATTTTAGATGACTGCGGCTGCTCGTCGAAAATTAGTACGGGAGGGATGGCTGAGGTTTTCCTACTGAGGTTTCCCTTTAGGTTTTCCCTCGGCCCGTGGCCCTCGGGTCATGGTGAATACGTTCCTACCCATTCGACCCGACGTAACTAGCTGGCTCAAACGTAGGTACTGGGAAAAGTCAGGCACCCGATAGGCACTGCTGTAGCTTGCAGGATCATGTATTCTAGATGTCCTTCATACGTCCAATATCCCTGCGGGATGGTGGCCTGGCCCACAACAGACGATAAATTATACACACACACACACACACTCGGTGTCAAATTTCGTTCCCAATTTCGGTTCATTGACGCACAGACTCGTAATTTTTTTTGGATGATTACAGTATCATTATGATGTCAAAATGGCATGGATACAACAGCATCGTACGTGCGTGTAGATCTCCATTACCGCGCAACAACAACAAGAGCGATATGCGTCGACACGGTGTGCTAAGGTATTGTTGTCCAGCCAAGTATTCTCAAACCCACTACGACGCTTCGATATATGCTATGGTCCGACACTCGGATGATTATAGTCATATTGGGATCTCTCACATCACACCAGTAATGCTAAAGCAGTCCCATTCCCTGCCCAAAGAATGTCAGCTGCTTTGCGAAACGGCTCAAACCTCGACAGCCTGAATATCGATCGATCGAGAAGTGTGCTGCGCGACGCAGCGGGGCTATACTGTCTCAGAGGTTCGCGTCGAGTGGCCTCAGATTATCGGAACATGACATCTTCTTTCTGGGATAGTTCAGTTATACACGGCGTGTGCTTCCTCTACCCAATCCTGCGGCATATTAGGTATTTTCAAACCTTTTGACCTTTGCCCATCTTCAGAACATCTTGGGACCAGGATGAACATGGGGAAATGGGTAGTCATGAGATGGTGAACTTTAGAAATGCTTCTTTTTTTAATTATGGCCAGATAAATAGTCGTATATAGAATTTGTATCAAGTCTCGAGGGATTTTCTACCTCTATGCTGCGTTTGAGTTATATCAAATGCGTACATGTTGGACATGCAAGCAAATAACCAACTACTGATAGTTGCAGGTGTCTTTATCTCTTATTAATCAAGGATGAAAGTTGTTAGCTTCTTAAAGTAATTGAACCTATGCAGTAATTATGTGTTAATGGGAAAAACGTAGAGAGTACGCCGAGTAATGAGGTTGGGTTGATTCCTAAAAGTTACGAGTAGGTTTATCGCAATGTATTAAAACTTTCTTTATCTTCCAATCGAAGTGTGCTATTTCCTTCGCGAGATTTCATGGCAAGGATAGGGAAAATTATATTGATCTCTGCTGTAATTACAAAGATCTTTGTCCTTGCCTACTTAAACCTTTTCTACTTAAATATAAAAGAGCTCAAGGGCTAGTATTTCAGCGATAAATTAGTACTGTTCTATATTCTATAGTTATCCTACATACCTTATGTGAAATCCATGGTAGATTTGTCAAGAGCAAACAGGAACCCGACTCGACGTATGAGGCGAAACTTAATTCTAGTCCTGTCGACTGCCAAAGAAAGGGCTTAGGGTCATGGATCGCATCGTATGAAAACCTAAACCTCAGTCACTAATTCCGATTAATGAGACGGGAAGAAAAATGAATGTTTTTTTCTCCTATTGGTACACTGCAATCACATTGATACTTTAACTATTCTGGGCGTCTGTAGTCGCTTCAGTTTTTTCGCCACTTAGATCAACAGCTGTAGACTTATGTTTCCTTTTACGTTTTCTTTTTGTCTTCTCCTCAGATTCTTCTGAGGGAATCACTTTGGAATCTGCTGGGGTTGAACTTTTTTGTTCCACTGCCGATGTCACGGTGCTATTCTCATTTTTTTTCTGTTTTGACTTTGGCTTCTTGACTGCAAGAGGATTGGGACCTTTTTCAGACCTCTTCTTTTTGGGAATATCAGCAGAATTTCCATCCTCATCACTTCTTTTTCTCTTCAGACTACCACTTCCTCTTTTTAATCCGGACCGAAACTTTCCCTGTTCCTCTCTAACTCTATTCTCGATAGACTTTTCAGCCATCGGTTCCATAATCATTACGCTTCGATTGATATAGATTAGTGGTACTCCCATCAGCAACCTCATAGCTTTTCTCACGTCCAGGTTTTGACTTGCAACTACGTATCGATGCTTATTGTGACCACTGCTTTTAGGATCAACCACAGAAGAAATGCACTCTTGAGCACTGAGAGGCTCGGCATAATCAGAGGGCAGGTGTCCACATCGACGACGCTCATACGTCTTTGCTTTGTCAATTAGGTAAGAGACGCCTGGCTCAGAACTGGAGGCATAGAGATGGCGCATTGAGCATTGTGTGATCACTTAAAGTGTTAGTTTTATCATTTTCTTCTCGAGTAGCTCACCATACTGGGCTTGACTTGGCCTTGAAGGGTTCGCTCTAGTCCTCCGACAAGATCCATCTTGAATTTATCCGCATCTTTGATAATGTCCGCATCAACTGAAGGGATGTCAACCACTGCCAATAAACTTCTTTCCTCAAGTATAAACTCACGTATGACCTGGTAGGGCTCTCGAAATCCATAACTTAATCCATAATGTTGCATAAGCTTCCTGTACTGCTTGGATCGCTTTCCTCTCATGGTGAAATTGAAATTGTCAGATAAAATTAAGGATATTCCCAGCGGTCCTCATCTACTGTTGATAATGATTGTTGACCTGATGAAATGAGCATGCCCGTCGTTTTCTGATGTAACGTGCATTTGACCTTTTCTCTGACCCTAAATTAGATGAAAAAATTTAACTTCTTTTCTCTCAAAACATCACACACCGGATAGTTCATTGTTTTTTCATAAAGATTCTTAACTTATGTTAATTTGATTAACTAATCTTTTGACTCAACATTCTGACACCTTACGAACTTGATTACTCTTAATCTGCATGTACTTCGCGCAGCCACTACGTTGATATCGTCTTGTAGCTCATTTAACCAAACCTTCTCTTACAGATCATTCTATCTACTCGCACCTCTTTTACAAACAAGACCTTTTGTGGCATGTTCCATAAATTGGCTTGCTGCAAATGATTTTATAGATTTAAAACTTGCGACACTCATAGCACCACCCAGTCTGCTCATCCCTCAGTTCAAGGGAATAGGAAATGGAGCTTTTAATACAGGCCATGCGGTCCACTGGTACGGCATATAACTGGCTGGATAATCTCGTCCCATAGCTTCTGCGCCAATTTATAGCGAAGCACTCTACGGCATTGTTACTTGTGTTCACTCATATCCAGCATAATTACTTTCACTGCTAGTCAGCTACATCTTTCTTATTATATTCAGCTATACCAGCGTGCAGCCTTGAGGCGACCGACATTATATGAACGAAAATGATTGTGTATTCTTTAGATAAAATGCACCTGTATAGCTTTCACAGATACAAGCGTATCTCTCGAGGTTAGGCTCATGGCGATAGTTTACCCACAACCGGGAATATTATCTGCCCCTGAGAAAGACATAGAAACCCCCACAAGTTATCATAGCACGCTTTTGTCATTTTTTGAAAACATAATCGTCGCAAAAGAGTTTAACCTGCCACTTTCAATCGAATAGACATTTTTACTGTGAGGGTCTCGATGACATTGCTTAAAAAATTTACCTGATACGACAATGACTAGGCAGCTCTTTCATGGGCCCAGCAACCTCCTCCTTCAAGGAAACGCCGTACCAACAAACATCAATGGTAGACACCAGAGAAATACTCCTATCAATAAGGGATTGACAGATTACATTAATGCTTACAAAGACCCCAAAAGAACGTGGCTTAGGCCAAACTAGTCCTTAACAGGTTCTGCTATCTGCCTGTTGGCCTCAAAGACCAGACCACGAACATTCTATCGAGCTGGCCAAGTAAAATCATACCCCTGTCAATCGACCCTCACTCTCTCAAAAGTGCAAGCATACTGGGATACAAAGCACAGTACCAGTCGCTCTCCTGATCGCTGGAGCTCAGCCGAAATAGATTGGCGCACTACTACAACCGCTGTAACCAGGCAAAGATAGATACAACACCCACCGTGGCAGGACTCGCCTGACGCAAAGCCCTTCGAGAACGATCAATAAAAAGCGGCCGGTCTATGCAAGACAGGCGCAGATACTTTCTTAAGACTATGAAACCACCTCAAAATCAGCCTACGTCTATGACCAAAAAGTTAAACTTCAGAGTTAATAGATGGCTACCAACGGGTGGCGTGTAATGTAGATATAACACCGCCAGCACAAAATTAGGCTGTCGCTATCACAGCATAAATCCTATAATCTGAAAAAAAGAAGCAAGAAATGATCTGCTTGATGTTAGGGCTAAATTACTCCCAAAAGCTAAACCGGCAGATCGATATTGATCAATCTCCTTCACTGGACAAATCAGGACGGCTCTATTTGAGTGTTAAATTTCACGCGCTGGGCTATTCTTCAGCATATAAAAACATTATATCTACTGTACGATTTCTCATGCAAGGACAGAGTTTGTGAATGAATTCCAATGACTTTTTAGCAGTGATTTGAAATTATCTTTGTGCACCTTAATGGTTACTTATAGTTCATAAGCTTTATCGTTGCACGAGAGAACTATCCTTAGCTCAGTTACATGCTAAGATTTAATCTCGTATTCGTGGTTTATACATACTTGTACTCGTACACTTTTTTTCTTTACTAGTGCGTCAATCTACTCCCATAGGGGCGATTATTGCACGACATGAGAAAAGTTTGATTGCATAATTGGACTACGAAATGTGACCCATTAACGCATCATTCTTTATGGCAACGAATTTCAAAATTCTTGAAACTTTTTCTTTAAGACGAAAATTGCATTACATGCTTTAAACAGTGGATTTCTCAAAAATTTGCAACGTCAAACTCCTTCATTACTATTAATATTCACTTCGTACCAATTGACAATGCTGAAGGTACGCTGCATGTAAGGACGTCAACAATAATGTTGCTTGGTGTAAATGGAGCGAGCAAGAGGCATCTCGATGCTACCAAAAGGGTTAGACTAAACATTATTGCAAAGAGCTAATTATCTTTCCATGAGATTTCTTCTACAGACTCATACAGCAAATGGCATAAAGAGTCCGAACTTCTCACAGAATGTTGGTATCTCAGCCTTAAGGATACAAGTAACTACAGAGCTAGTTAATTGCTTCTATAAACTCCGGCTCAACGATCAATGAACATAATTCAGAGATCTTGATTATACATGACGTTCTACGTTAATAAATGTCTGCTTGACCAATCAACTCGCCTGTCATTAGTACTATATCTTGAAATAGCTATCCTACGCCTTTTCTCATCTCCTACACTATAATTCTACACAAAGCTGCTCGCCCTGCTACTTCTTTCGATATTGATGCCACTTGTCCACAATAGCTACTTTAACAAAGATTGCGATGATCATGAAGCAGCATACTCATCTGAAAATCTGCGTCGACTGTTCACCCAAGCAGTACACACTATTATGGAGAGCCCAAGTTGATATCTTCCTGAATAAAAGCTCAAGTATCCCTCTGAGTGACCAAGTCTGTCGAAGAAAACCAGAGTCTTACCCAGGTAGATAGATTTCTAGATTGTGGCAAGACTTACACGCCTGGAAGTTTAGTAATTTAGGGTCAGAGAAAAAATACCTTCATCGTAATGATTAGTGCCACAATCAATATCTCACAGGGCGTGTGGGTGAAGAACGGTTGTGATTTTGTCAGTTTAGGTGCCGCATTGAGTAACCAAAATTTCTATGCTCTTCGGGTAGAAGATGATAGACAGCTTCTTGTGACTTCACATGAGTAACTATCAGAGTAATTCTGAAGAAAACTCTCTGTTTTGAGATTTGCATGTAATTTCTAACTCATTGATATCTTGCCGGGTGAGAAAATCCGACGCTGGCAGTGTCACACGTCACACGGTCGGGGCCGAAAGTAAAGCGTTGAACGGCTCTCGGATCTCGTGACAAAATTTCCACCGCCATCAACTTTTCTCGCAACTTGCCTCCGGTGGATTCAATATTTACTACACTCCACGCAATAATCAAATCTAATCCTCACCTTGCGAAGATATTGGTATTTCAAGAGCATTTATAGAGCAGCTTAACGCGCTATTCTATCTAACTATACGAGTTAAGCTCTCATACTCTACATTTGCGACACCGCCGACATGTCTGAAGCTTCTGATGCACACGACTCTCCAACTGCTGAGACGAGCACAGTTGAAGAGAATATAGCCGCGACAGAAAATACGATTACGGATGATGTGATACAAAGTGGCGCAGTTCAAGAGCAAGGAAGTGAAGCTGTTCAAAGCGAGGAAATGCCTGATGAAGACATAGCAACCAACGACGAAGCACCCAAGGACGAGATATCTGAAGATGCGGGATCTGAAGACGAGGTTTCTAAAAGTGAGGCATTTAAAGACGAAGAACCTAGAGATGAGGCACCTGAAAATGAAGTATCAAAAGATGGCACGTCTAAAAATGAGATATCTAAAGACAAAGTATCTATAGAAGAAGTATCCGAAGATGAAATATCCAAAGATGAGGCAACTAAAGATGAAGTAATTTCTAACGAGGAGGCTATAAAAATTAAGACGCCTGGCGAGACTACATGTAGGTTCTCTCGCTCTAGTCTATACACACGGTATATCGCTAACTGAAATATTTGCGCATCTAGCCATGCATCAGGATGATACGTATAGCGAGAAATCCTCTTCTCCAAATATCACCCAGGAAAACCATGAAGTGCCACCAGAAGATGTTGAGATGGAAGATGTAAAAGAATCCACGGATGTAAGAGAAGCTGAAGATACATTCGAAGTTATCGATACACCAACAATTAAACTTTCAGAGCCCTCAATACCTGAAAATAAATCTAAAGCTCGTCGCAAATCGAGTGGAGTTCCAGAACACAGGACAAAAAAGCTTGGTAAAAAAGCAGCTAAACCTAGAACAACTCACATTGATGCTAAACCTGGTGATTATTTCTATGTCCGGTTGAAGGGATATCCACTTTGGCCGGCGATCGTCTGTGATGAAACAATGTTACCCACTACACTGTTAAAATCACGTCCTGTTACTGCCGCAAGACCCGATGGTACCTACCGTGAAGAATTTATGGACGGCGGACCTAAAGCCAAAGATCGTTCATTCCCTGTCATGTATCTGTTCACTAATGAGTTGTAAGTTCACCATCTGATCAAGGATATTAACATTCTGACTGTTTAAGTGGATGGATTCCCAACTACGACCTGCTTGAGATTGACTTTGATGAGGTCGGCAATACTACTGGGACTATGCGAAAAGATCTTGTTATGGCCCGTCAACTTGCGGCCAAGAAGCACGATCTAGATTACTTCAAAGACATCCTGAAATCATTCATGGAAACTAAAGAAGCCGAGCTCCTTGAACTTGAAAAATCAAAGGAAGATAAGCGTTCTCAAAAAGAGAAGAAAAAAGATGCCGAGAAGAAAAAAACGCCACGTAAGCCTAGAAAATCAAAAGCCACAGTTTGCAGCGACGAAATTGCAGATCTAGATATGCCAGATGCTGATTTAGAGGTTGAAAATGCTGAAACAAGCCCTCTAAATCCAGGTTCTAAACGGCCGGCAGACGAGGTATTTACAATCTATTCACGTAAAAAATTTCCTCCATCCATCAAAGCTAACCGAATGATTTTAGCCACTTGAAGGACACCCAAAGAAAAAAACCACCATTAAGCTCACTACCAAGACCAACATTGGAAAATTAAACCCTAAATCACCAAAAAATGTTCCAAAAAAGGCAAAGGCAGAGAAAGTTGTCAAAACTAGAAAGCAAAAGACGGTACAGCCCCAAAATGCTGAACTATCTATTGAGCCTGTATTAACCGCTGAGGAATTACGAGCAAAAAAAGAAGCAAGTCTCTGATTATACTCAAAACTAAATTACTAACAGTCTAATAGAAGGATGTACTTTTCTTGCGTCATAGGCTACAGAAAGGTCTTCTGACCAAAGGTCAAGAGCTGAAGGTAGAAGAGATGCAGAATATGTCTGATATGTTTGATCAACTGGAAGCCCATACCGATCTTGAAGTCAGTATCATTCGCCAAACAAAAATTAACAAAGTCCTAAAGGCAATCATTAAATTATCATATATTCCAATGGAGGAGGAATATCAATTTAAGCCTCGCTCTCACAATCTTTTAGAAAAGTGGAACAAAATTCTAGCCGATGACGCCGAAAAATCTTCTGGCTTAACCACCAACCCAGAAGCTAAGGTGGATAAGGGTGTTTTTAAACCCTCCACAAGTAAAATATCAAAGGTTTCCGATATAGAAAAGTCGTCCCAGAGTAAGACCTCTGCCGAAGAAAATACAAAAAATGAATCCAGAGAAGCTTCCCCCAACGAAACTAATAAAACAGTAGACGATCAAATTTCACCATCAAACGAGGTCTTGGAGGTATAAATGAAAATTTCTAGTCTATGATTCGTTTCCAAATCACTAACAAGTATTCAGGCGACAGCTCAAGATTCTGAAGTCTAGAATATCCTTAGACGCTTTACCTAATTTAGAGGAGGAAGACGTCAAACCTCCTACAGGGAATCGCTCGCCTTAACAGCAGCTGCTTTGCGAGTCTATTTAATGAATAAAACGAGCCGTCCAGCACAGCTTCGTAACTCTAGACCCAGTCAGTAGACTGGATATGAGATGTGTTCACCTCTTTTCATTAGGGGCTCTTCTTGTAAAATAATCTTATCGGAGTCTTTTCTCCACGGTCTTGGTAGGGTTGGGATTTGGGCAAAGATCCGATTGTACAATTTCTGTTATCACGCAAAATTTTTGGGTTGCACATCAGAGGTCAGACATAGTGATTTCGGAGTGTAGAGACTCCCGCACGGAGGCACAGTCGTAGGCATTTTAATATCTCATACCAAAGCAAACTCCATGATAGCCAGCTGATTCTGAGCCAAAAGTTGTCGACATGTTGAGCTTGACTTGATCGAGCGTCACCGTCTCTACTTCCTCTGATCGTGCCAGCACCAACCTATGTACCACTCCCCACCAGCACCGGCGGACCCTTTCCTGGCACCCTTCCTCCACCTCGTCCGCTGCGGTAGCCCTTGATCCGGCGTCCACCCGGCGGACCGGCTCCAGCGATCCTGCTTTCGGCATCCAGGCTCGACTGCATTGTCGCGCATGCGGCGCCGGCGGGACATTCCTTCGCACGGCAGCGTGGACGGTTCTGCGCCGGCAGGCGCGTCCGGGACAGATATCGTCGGGTGTGTGCCCACGTTCCTAGGTCCCGCTCTGCGCGCGTCGGGGGGGCTTTTGGAAGTGGCGGTGCGGTGGGGGAGGTGCGTGATGCCGTGTTGCGTCTATGTTGTTCTCTGCGTCGGCTGATGGGAGTGGGACCGTGACACCCGATGTGTGTGCGTGTGCATGCTTACAACGAGTCGTGATGGAGAGTGGGGGAAGCGTCGATCATACGTGTCTTGGTTACTGCGGATGTGGTACCTCTCTTCCTCTTTTATACGTTTTATGTTTCCTACGTTACTTGTGTCTGTTGCTACATTGTACATGATACTCTCGACCTGGGATCCTGGCTACCATCGATATCTCTCGTGGGTTGCCCGCCACCTTTGGCACCGTTTTGTTGGCGAGAGTCTCGTCTAACTTGATCGACGCGTCTCTTTCGCCGTGGCACATTGCCCACGGCGCAGTTGCAGCAGCTGGCAACCTGGGGAAGTTTGTGGCCCAGGGTGTGGTCACATTGACTGACGAAGTGCCCCCCCCCAATCTTCTGCGCTCGTCGCGTTCTCATACCCTAATGATCGAATCCATGCACAGGATCGTCTCAGCACATCTCACGCAGGCTGTGAGCGTACTGAGAGTCCGAGAATGGGTACCGCCTGATACCATCTTTTGAGCGGCGCTTCCGCTCCCTCATGACGGTAACTGAGCCAGGATCTCTCGATCCCAGCTTGTGTTATACTCGTGCGGAGTGATTGATGGGGTACGTTGCTCAGTGAAATTATGAGCATGGGCGAAGTCTTTTCGCGACCGACCGAGCTCTCATTTGCTCTCTGTCTTCCTCATCGCCGACAGGTCGTTTCTCGGGGAGTCGATTTGCTGTCTGGCGCGACGACAAGTTCTCGCCATCGTTCACTTTTGCTTTCGATGAATATTCATAGATGGCCCTGTTTTGGCTCGGCTTGCCATCCTAATCACAGCATCGTGCCCATCCAATGGTTTGTACACTCAACCAACAAAGGTCGATTTGCTAGATTTGTTCTCCAGTTCTATCATTCCCAGCGACTAGCATTCAATGCCTCTCCGAGACTAGTGCCATTTTATACGGTCGCTCAGAGAACTTTTTTTTTCATTTAGATCCCCTTGTAGCCTGTGACTGTCGTAGGATGGCCGGCCGGCCCGGTCCCCTTGAAAAGTGAATCCCTAATATTTGGCTCTCGAAACTCTTCACTGCATATGTGATCATACCTACTTTTCTTCACGTAGCTCAGTGAATGTCGTTATCTCTCGTACGTTTACCCGTAACCTTGCACACTTTTCCACTATCTTCGATCGTTTGTTAGAATTACTAGTTTTGGTCGTTTAACATAAGTGTCTATCTGTTTTTGGATCACCTGTTCTAGGTCCATAGAGGAATTTGATCAAAGGTAAATTGTCTTTACAACATATACATGTGTCTCGCCTCATGGCATGAGAGTGGGCAGAACTTTCCTTCTAACCTCGATGCACTTACCTCGGAAACCCTGACTCTCATTTCGTATTCTAAGCCCAAAGATTGTGTGTTGAACATCCTGAATCCTGGTTGTAAGACCTGAGAAGTGAGTCTTGTGTATGATAAACTTTGTTGTATTCCTGACGTTGCCCAGAGACAAAATTCTTCATGACCCCTCTACACTACACCGTGACTCACGCATTGTTGAAAAATTAACCGCTAATTTTTGGAGACATAAAGCTGAGGTAATGCGTCATCTAATTTTTTGAATTGGTTGTCGGTGTTGCGGTGTATTAGACAAGAGGTAAAGACGAATAACAGTGTCGAGTGAGGTTAACCTTGAGATAAGTAATTAATCATTAGAGGAGATTAGTTATCTTTAGCGGGACGAGAGTTATGAGAATTATACATCTGCTAAAAGACGACGCATGTGAAATGAAAGATTTTATTTTCGAGGTGAAGTTTTCCAGTGCAAATTTAGGATAATTACATGGCGCACATTTTTATCTTTTCACTCCATCTTGGTATCGTCCTTCTATCGTAGTCTGCCTATCTTAACGCTTGAGTAGGTGATACCCATAACACGGATCACACACCGCCTGACACAGATATGTTTTTTTACCCGCGCTGATAATTTGTGAATGAGTAGAAGCGTCATGTCTACGCCAACGCCTGAATTCTTGCGATTTACCACCCACCAGTCCCTCGCCCAGCGGCTCATCCTGTCCACCCTAACCGGCCGACCCATCCACATCTCCAAGATCCGCTCCTCGTCCCCGACCCAGCCGGGCCTCGCGCCCCACGAAATCTCGTTCCTGCGCCTCCTCGATACCATCACCAATGGCTCGGTTATCCAGATCTCCTACACCGGCACCAGTCTCAGCTACACCCCCGGGCTCCTCACGGGCGGGCGCGCGAGTAGCAGCAGCACCAGCGAGATGGTGACGTGCCATCTCCCAGCAACGTGCCGTCGCGGCGTCAGCTGGTTCCTCCACGGACTCAGCCTCCTCGGCACTTTCAGCCAAGCCGCGCTCCAGGTCCGGTTCGAAGGGCCCGGCGTCATCACCAGCGCCACAACCTGCGGCGACGTCAGCGTCGATACGATTCGCACCGCACTGCTCCCCCTCTACTCGCACTTCGGCATCATTCCGAGCAAGCTCGATATTCGCGTCCTGCAGCGCAGTTGCGCGGGTCCGGGAGGCGTTGGTGGCGCCGGGATCGTCGAGTTTAGGTTCGCGTGCCAGTTGCGTCTGCCTCGGACGCTGCATCTCCACCGCTGTCCTGGTCGCGTGCGTCGCGTGCGTGGTGTGGCTTACTGCACCGGTGTCAGCGCCAGTGGTAATTCGCGTATGATTTACGCTGCACGCGAGATCCTGAACCCTTTGCTGTGCGACATTAATATTGCTGCTCAATACGATCCGGCGAGTCTCTTGTCCGTGGGCGATGACGGAGCAAAGAAGAGACTGGGTATTGGCTTTGGGCTCAGCCTGCTGGCCGAGACGAGCACTGATGGAGTCATTTACAGCGCGGATGTACCGTCGCCAAGTGAGGGCGGTGTTACGCCCGAGGAGGTGGGGAGAAAATGCGCGTTACAGCTACTTGAAGTTATCTCCCAAGGAGGCTGTGTCAGTCGAGTGGGCGTGTTAACTGTCTTAACCATGATGGTGATGGGATCCGAAGATGTTGGACGGATACGTTTGGGACGAGGGGTCTTGGTCACAGAAGAAGTCATTACGCTAGCACGAGATGTCAAAAAATTTGGGGCGAGCAGTTGGAGCTTTAGGGATGTAGAGGACGATGAGAGTGGTGATGTAATTGTCAGCGTCAAGGGAACAGGGATTGGGAACGTGGGCAAGAAGATCGCGTAGGTAAATATACCCGTCACAGAAGACATTGTAACAATAGCTGAAGGAGAAAGCCTTATTCATGTATTGCGTGGACTAAGTACTCCCTGTTGTAGGCGCACAGTAGCCGCATTGATACGGCGGTTGGCGGTTATGGCAGCCATCTCTGCTGAGTAGCCAACCGTCTGGAGGGCCATACCCGTTGCATTCCCGTAGTCTCGCAATTGCCTCTTTAGACAATGAAGGATATGAAAATCTGCCACGATGGTCATTCCAGACCAGAATAATTCGAGTGCCTCGTCGTCATCATCCTCTACTCGAGACAAGCTTTCCGTGAGGAGTCCATCACGCTCCTCCGCCTCGTCTTGGCGTATGGCATTGTCCTCATTGGCCACTGGAGGTGTGCTGATCCTCCTCGGATCAGCACGCGCCAGATTAGGCATATCTGTCGCGACAGAGGTCGCTGTGGGGTGCCGAAAGATGCCGCGTTCCTCGGCATCGTGATCTTGTGCTGTGAGGGCATCCGGCGAAGGTGAGATGGGCGGATCGGGTCGCAGCGACGTCAGAGCTGTGAGAATGGTCTGCAGACGCTCCTTCTCGGTGCTGACGGCCAACATTAAGCATTGCAGGAGCAGCAACAAGACGTCAAGCGATAGCAAGTGCAGGGTCGACGTCGGGGCTTTCTGGCCGATCAGATCAATGATGATGCCCCCGTGGAGATAGCCACGCATGCTCTCACCGGCTTCGGATCGCGCGCTGAAGATGTGCAGGAGTATGCAAGTGATGCCAGGGATGAAGATCGCGCCGAGATACGGTCGCTTCTGGGGGGCGGGTCGGACCAAGACGGGCTTGGGCGTGAAGAAGATTATCTGATTGAAGAGACGAAGCAGGAGTCGGAATAATGAACAACTGAGTAGCTGGTCAGTAGGTGCTTGTCGGTCTCGGTCATAGGGATGCTCTCACTCCATGTAGTAGATGATACATAGTTCCACGTATACCAAAGTATCTAGGTTAGTTATGAGGTTGGCAAGGAATTCTGACTTTTTCTTCACCCGAGCCAAGGTCTTCCTTTGAGTCCGGAGTCGACCTTCGCCGTCGACAAGGTTGACTGTTAATGACTCATTTTCCATACCGTAGAGTACAATAGTGGCATAGACTTTAACAGTAAATTTTTTGTGAGTTTGACATTATATCCAAACAGGGCGAATAAGGCGGTTGGTAAACTTGTGATATTTCAGAATACTCGTGGTAGTTGGGTCAAGCGCCTAGAGAAATTTGATCACAACCATGATTGAGCCACTCAAACTTAATTCACTGTATGTATGGTAGAGTCTACTAACTGTAGGAATCTTGAAAAGTCTTGTGTTTGTAAAGGTTCTACATTTTTAACTACGCTTTTAAATCATGGTATAATACAAAGTCATGTCCGTCCTGCGCCCCTTGCTTAAATCCCAGAATATTTGAACTCAATATCGCCCTTTTTTTTAACTATGTCTTCTGATGATGTCAATTTGCGTTGTTGTAACCGTTCATTATTCGCAAGATTGTATGGTGATCTTGCGACCTTCAGGCTTCTTGGTCTTTGGAATCACTACACTCAAAATCCCGTTCTTCATCGAAGCTCTTACGCTTTCCTGATCTACTGGGGTCGGAAAACTGAAAGACCTTGAGAATTCGCCTACGCTGCGCTCCATGACCCAAAACCTCTCTTCAGGTGCCCTTTTGGCTTCAATCTCTTCTGACTCCGGTTTAGAATTGTGGCTTTGAAGATTCTTTTCGCTCTCGGTATAGTTGGAGGAAGGCGTGTGAGACTTTGTTGAATCTTGATTGATCTTCGAGCCCTCGATCACATTGAGTGGAGAATTGCCTTCTGTATATTTACGCTCGACGTGACCTTTAATAGTGATAGTAGAAGCATCAGTAAACTCAATTTCAATATTTTTCTGATCAATGCCCGGTAATTCTCCATGGAGTTCGTATGAATCTTTCTCTTCCTTGACATCAAACTTGGGTGTGAATGACTTCATCTGCGAATGGATTGGTGACTCTGAATTGCGCGAGTACTGGTCGAATTCATCAAGAAGGCGGAAGATTGGCGGTAGAGGGGACTGATCGTTGGTGATGAAAGACCGAGGAAATAGTGACATTTTGCGAGAAGCGGTGATTGGCCTTAAACTTCTCTGCCTTAAGCCCCTAGCTAGGGGGCGAATGCTTCGAGGAAATTTGACAAGGAAAGAGTTCATTTTTGAGGATAAATAGCGTGATGGTGAATTAGACAATAAGACCGATTTTTCAGACAGTTTGTAATGGTTTGAAGTAGTTGCAGAGTTACATCGCTGAGCGGGAATCCACTGGTACTTATACCTTTCATAGATTGCCCTTTCTAGCTCGTGCCAGAAGAGTGTGTAGCGCCAGTCATATCTACAGAAGTTTCTAGTAGCTTCTTCGAGCCTTTGACTAGATTCTGATCGTCATGCAGAGAAACTTTCAGAGTAGTTCCATAAAATTCCAGACAATTCTACACTGAATAACTCCAAAGCCAAGAAAACTTTATTCTTGGCGTTGTACTATATATATCCCCCAAGCATAGTTATGAAAAGTTAAATTTCAAACCTAAAAAGGTGCATTTCCCAGGCTGTCGACTTGCAGAAAAAACAAAGATGGGTAAAAGTCCTGTACGCTTTTGCCTATTGATGGGCGAATGATGTGGCTACAAAATTTTTACTGTCTGTGCGTTAAATGCCTCACTGTACATATAGCTGCAGCGTTGGGCGTCAAATGATTCCCTCATCAGAACTTTCAGAACGGGAGGCCCGTCCGATCCCTGCGGTGTTACACATTTGCATCAAGTCTTGTAAACGTCAACTGACCATCAGTAGTGAGTAGCATACAAGACTTTCTCCTAGCTGTATGGACGGTTCTACTGGAAGTCCCTGCAATAGACGCATCAAAGATCCATTTTTAGGGCTTGAAAATTTAACTTTTTACAACTATCCTTGGGGGACAGACATAGTAAAGCACCAGAAGCAACTAGAGCCAGATAGAACTTCAATCGTCCAAAATTTCGATGATCATTTCTATATTTGGTTAGCTTTTACTTTAAACAGGTCACCACTAGGGCTCCACACTTATGCAAAGAAATTTCATTAAGAAACTCTTTTTCGGATGAGAGGTATGGTTAGCAGACTTATATAAATTAACTCAAAGATAAGTGATATGTCGAGCTTGCTATGCCCGAAATCCTTTCGCAAACATTCCGAACCCGAACAACAGACATGATTGTACCATATAGGCAACCAGCTCTTCATTCCGCAAGTAATCATGGGTATTCTGCGAGAATGATTTAAATACGGATGAGTTCGAATCTGTTGATCGCAGAAAATCAGCAAAGAACATGCAGTGACTTTGTATCCAAATTTGAATATGAGATTTGCCGGTCAATACGCTATCCAAACCGCGAGCGCCTTGAGGAAACACGCTGCTGACGTCTCTTGATATGGCCCAGCTTCTTCCCCAAAATACTTTGATCCATTGAGTCTGTAGGAAGAGAGGTCAAAGATTTCACCACCACGTTATTCAGACCTCGAAAACGGGCGGGAGCGAGCGTCTGCCGAGCTTCGATATATTACACTAAAGGTCTTTGACTTAATCAGCGCTGGCTTTCTAAGAAATCTCGTCAAAGGCATGCCGTAAAGGCGACTGACTGTACCTGACGCCCACGACGGCGCAATTAAGCATTGAAAATAATACTTTTTGCTTAGGGTGGATTAAGCGATGTAGAACTACTAGATTTAGATTAGCCTCATAGAAAAAGTCAAAACGACGCTATTACATTCAGGAATTTTCGTACTAATACACGTAATACTTACAAGTTGACGGGTACTGTTTCCAAAATAAGCTTAGCCAAAATTCTATGAAAGAAACTTGTATGGCGAAACCCCTGTCACAAATTGACTTTCACATTCAAGACCCTTGCCGGAGAGTACAAAGTAGTTAATTATGTCATAATGCTTCTAGACTTACGCAGCAATGTATATTGAAATACATGTATTCACTGACGATGGGATTACCTTTTGAAATGAAAAACATACACGCTCCTAGTGTTTCGTCAGGTCCTACCACAAGACTCGGACATGCAGACAGCTGTCAAACTAATGGCCTTACATTCACAGAACTCCAGGCCAAGAAAAACAACCTCGAGGCCGAAATACGGGCTCTATCAAGTGTATTAGACTCAGTAGGTTCCGCTCTTCAGATAAATGAATCTCTCTGACACATTCTCAAGCACAATGTCGATATGAAAACATCTCTTTTGACCCCGGATGGCTTTCCTCGTGCAGACATCGATGTAGCGCAAAGTGTGTGCTCCTGCTTTGCGTTGACACCTCAGCTAATATTCAGAGAGTCCGAACGACGCGCGCTCGAATCACATATCTCGTCAATGATCTCAAGTCTCTAATGAGTGTGATCGAAAGGCACATTCATGCTCACTTTGCAAAGATATCTGCAAATGAAAGCAGATCATCTGAATCTGTTACGAAAGAAGAACATTCACTCTCATCACAGCCGGCACCTGATAATATCCAGCCACCTCTTACTCTACCTTTTGCGAAAGTGGGCAGTGTCGTCGAGCATGGTCCAGCTGATTCTGCTGGTCTTCAGTCTGGAGATTTGATAAGAAGTTTCGGCTTCGTTAACGCTTCAAATAACGATGGGCTAAAACGTCTTAGTGAATGTGTAAATGGAAATATCGGGGTAGACACAACTATCCTTGAAGATCGAACCAGATTGCTAATGCATTTTAGCATGATATTTCTGTTAAAGTTTCTCGACCATTAAGTGGTGGACGGATACAAGAACTAGATTTGGTTCTTAAACCTAGCCAAAACTGGGGAGGGAGAGGACTCCTTGGCTGTCACGTCGTGCCATATTAAACCCCAAAAACTCTACATCACGGAGGCTTGATAGCCCAATACGATTCGAAGTTATCTCAGCATGATTTCTAGACTAGAAACCTTGCTCCAACCTATGGAGAATTCCCAGCTTATGGTTTTTTTACCACATCTCACAACTGTTCTCATTCATCTCAAACAAACAGTTATCGGACATACAGTGTCTAAGCTATTTCAGAATGTCGAATTAGTCACAAACGATGAGTAATATTTTTTTGGCGGTAAGATGGTTATGCTCACTGGAAAATTTCGGGGCTTTGAGTTTGTCTGTGTGTAAAAATGATATTCGGATCTATGATCTCAATCTTGAGAAAGTCATAGATCCACGATCCGCAATACCTGTACAAGTTAGAAAGTGATAGCTTCCTCAGATACGCCGCATCGATCTGATCATTCTAACTGAAATACTATTTTGGCTTGAGATATACCTTACACCACTCATTAATATCTTCAAATCATATCGTATCATGACGCAAAAAGCTCTTTCTTACCGTCAGTATGATGATACTGAGAAGTAAATGAAATGTTAATACTCAAACTGTTACTTTCACTGGATCAATTAGGTCCACGCTCTGACATTCATTTGTGCCATTAAAGGGTTAAGGATACATCGGATCAACTCCACTATCAATACCAGCGAAGAATTAGTATTTTTTACATGAGGCTCACCTAGAGTCGGCGTCTCTCTACATATATCTACAACGTCTGATCGTACATTATTGTTTTCCACGCTTTCCTCTCTCCTTCGTATTTGCAGCACCTGGTTCGGTATCCCCAAACTCCGTAGAGGAGCGATCGGCTAACTTACGAGTATCCGTGTCCTCCTTATCTATAACCGGCCCGCTTCAGCCTACAGTAGTCTCGTATTCCAATATCTGGCTGGTCCCTACGACGAGCTCACTTTTCGGGCACAGCCCTTACCAGTACCTACCTCCACCCGAGTCAAGAACCCTAGAAAGTCAAACGCCTTACCCGCACGCATCACTGGCTAATAATAATTATAAATGCTCTGTGTTCGCTGAATATTTTAGATGGTCGAAGAACTTCACAATCCAGTGAATATATCAGCGCCTTGTGAGTTCGGTCGTGTTGGCTGCGAAAACCCCATAATCACACAAGACTCAAGACCATATAAATCATACTGAAAAGCTCAGCGTCTCCATAGTCGGTCGACGTCACAACTACCCTGAAAATTCCAACGCAAACTCCTTTGTCTTTGACCAATCAGGTTTGAAAAGTAACAAACCTAAAGATATTGGGATAAATTAATATAAAGGCTGGTTAGAAGATATTTGTTCCATAAATCAAACAAGCTATTCCTTGGCAAGCGACAGGTAAAGGAAAGGTATGCAACCACAGCAGTACTGATTCTCCAGAGGCCGTACACGTAGACGGATTATAGAAAATCCAAATGCACGCTCTTTAAACATACATGTAAAGTAGAGTGGAAGAAGGGCACCCAAAATCTGTAAGAATAAAGACTTTTCATATGCATAATGTTAATGCATTATTATGAGTGTTCTAAATTTAACACATTTATGCACATGCATAAATATATTACGATAACATAATTCTTATGTTAGAATCATGAAGAACATACTGAACATAAATATTGTGCATGTGCATTATATTTATGTTACAGATTTACAAAGCATAAAATAAATGCATATATA
>JAKRRZ010000516.1:0-19585 GCA_022627015.2 Podosphaera aphanis | reverse complement strand
TATACATGGAGATGCCAAAGGGTTTCGAAAAACCCGGCCACGCTATTCTTCTAAAAAAGGGGCTCTATGGACTAAAACAAGCTGCGGCCCTATGGTACGATGACGCCAGGGCCACTTTGGCTTCACTAGGCCTTTATCCAACTACGTCGGACGTATGTCTGTACAAGAATAAAGAAAATGATCTCTTTGTACTCCTACACGTCGATGACTTTCAAGTAATGGGACCCAACATAGAGAAAATCAAGCGACTAATGTGTGCGCTGTATAAGAAATACAAGCTCAAACCAGTCAAGACAGATCTTTTTCTTGGAATAAATATAAAGGAGACTGATAATAAACTTGTACTTTCCCAAGGACATTACGCACGCACATTACTCACACGACATGGATTACATCTTTGCAAACCAGCGAGCTCCCCAATTGAAAGACTCACAGAGCCTAACAACTCACACTGTTCCAAAATAGACCACAAAGACTACAACTCGATCATCGGAGGACTCCAATATCTGGCTAACAATACACGTCCCGACATTTCATTTGCCGTGAACCACTTAGCCCGTTTTCTTTCAAACCCATCATCTGAGCACCTTCAAGCAGCCCGCCGTATTTTACGATACATAGCAAAACAACCTGATAAAGGTATTACCTTCTCAAGGACAAAAGGCAAGCCAATACTTGAAGCATATTCAGATGCAGACTTCGCAGCCGATCCATCATCAAACCGCTCGACCTCAGGTACGCTGATCAGGCTTGCATCTGGTCCAATATCTTGGAGATCGCATCTGCAACGAGAAGTAGTTCTCTCCACAACAGAGGCAGAGTACCTCGCGGCCACGGAGACTTGTCGACAATTGAAATGGATCAAAATGTTGCTGGAAGAACTACAATTAGCTAACTGTATAGAGGGAGCGACATGCACCAACTTGTATGTTGACAACCAATCAGCATTATCTCTAATCAGAAACCACGACAACCACAAGCGATCTAAGCACATAGCACTAAGAAATCACTACTGTAGAGAACAGTACAAAAATGGCCAGATAAAAGTTATATATATACCATCGGCAGATCAGCTATCGGATGCACTGACAAAAGTTAAATCACAAACAGAAATCCACTAAAGAGACAACGACATATCTCAGCTAGCACACCGACAGAGGGAGTGTTATAATCTTGTTGTGATCCCTGCTCATCCATAAATAACCACTCTGGTATGCATTATAGAGTTTCCCAACAAAAGGTGTTGGTGTGTGGCTTCGATTGATCGAGATGACACAACCCTGGCTAACTGACCACTAATGTGGAGACAATTAGTAATGTGAGCCACAGCACGGTCCAACAGGATGTGTATATAAAGTAGCTGTTAGTCGCACCTAAATAATAATTATCAACTTTCATCTTACCATCTCTGTCCCAAACATCCACCCACTTCGTGACCATTACACATACCCTAAGTCTCCTTCCTGTGACCTTGGCTCTCTTGTGGATTAACCACAGCGCTTAACTTATATAAAGCTTGTTCCGCCCTTCCCTCGCCCCCAACTCTTAGTACCCTCCTACAAAGCCCCTCTTAACTATTATTCAAATTGGGATTTGGATATAGTAATAGATAAAAGATAGGGAATCAGACACGATTGAGTGATGTGGGCTTGTACAAGTAAATTGATAATTATTATTATTCTCTACAGATATTCTGGAGCTATTTGTACATCAGTCCGTCACTTCTAGATACTTCCATTCATCCTTCCATCTAGTTCAGTGTTCAAGACTGATACCCTGATGTTCTACATGATTCCGTTCTATTCTGTACGAAAACCCCCAGCTTGTTCCAGAAGATTCCATCAGATAACGTAATGATCGGCAATGTTAAGGGCCCTGTTTGGGCCCTTGCATTATGCCGTGGCCAACCGAGCTAGATGTGGTTAGCGCATATTATAACATTAACTGCTCTCGAGTATACTTATCTGCCGAAGAATTTCTCGAGCGTATCGGAGCACTGCCACAATGGGACATTCTTGTCTTCTCAGACGGCTCAAAGCAAAAAGATGGGTCTGCAGAGGCAGGTGCCGCCGTTTTCCACAGGGACATCACTCTAGCTGAAGTGAGAGTGCCCCTCGGGCCCGATATCGAGGTCTATGATTCCGAAATTATCGGCGCCCTAGCAGGGCTTAAGGCCGCTGTAGCGGCTCCTTGAACGCACTTTGCAACCATTATCGACGTAATCTTGGACAATAAGAAGCAGTACAACATTTTCTGCACGTCTCACCTTCGAAGTCCTCGCAAAGAGAAATTTTGGAGTTTCGAGATCTCGCGTCACGCTGGCCTACAAGGAGAATTCTTCCATTGGTGGCTCCTGGCAAAGTCGACGTAATATGGTCTCCTGGTCATATGGGAATCCCAGGCAATAAGCTGGCTGATAAGTTGGCCGGTGAGGCTGCCCGTCAATCGGCCCCCTCTGCTGCATCTCTTGCCGGAGTTTACGCAAAGATACAAAAACACATATGGGACCTGACTGCTGAATGGTGGCAGACTCATGCACCCTCCACCTATTGCAAATTAGGAATGCCGTTTCCCAAGAAGCCGCCCGAGGAGCTTCGACTTTCTCGCCGTTATCTCGGGTATTTAATTCAATGTCGAACTGGACACGGTGACTTTCGCGCCTATTATGAGAGGTTCCATCATAAAAACGCCCTTACTACTTGTTCCTGCGGGGTTAACAAGTCAATCACTCACTTGGTTTTTTGTCCCCTCGTCCGAGAGAGATTGGTCTCTACCGGTTTCCGACGAAGTCTGGGGTCTCAAGATTTCCTTCTCGGCACCTCAAACGGTGCTAAACGTTTCGCCTCTATATTGGAGAAGTATTAGAAATAAGTCGTCTCCTATCACTGTATGACTGGATAGTAGATGAATTATGCACAGGGAAAAGAGGCTGAATAGAATTGTAATGACTTTAACTACTATCAAAAACTAGGAGCTGACGGACTAGGGAACTACTTATGTCTTGCTACATGGCTAGTCCACCTTGCTTTCACCCTGACTCGATATGTAACACAATATCATTCAACATGACTAGCACAAGCGACGTGACTCATAAGTCGGTCTTGATTAGCTTGGCATGTCCTGTCGTACTTTGGATGAACCTTGTAATTTAACAAGAAGACTAGATTTCTATCTGAAATCTGCCCTATCCGTGCCGCATGATCTAGACAAGTGAGGAATCCGCTGTACAGTGCTCACCACTCCCATGGAAATTTCAAGGCCCCTCGGCATCCAAACGTAAAGTAATGTGTTATTGTAGCAGTCACCATGTCCCCCATGGGATGGGGCAGTAGCTTTAGCTATCGCCCGGTTGACCTTAAAAATAAATAAATAAATAAATAAATAAATAAAATCTGTAACAGAGACCATGTTACGTTATGTAAAGTTCTCTTCAGTGCGCAGTTTCATACAACGCGGCACAGCAATGCACTTTAGACTATGATAAGAGTTGGAAATTATAGGGCTTCGGCCTTAGCGTTCTATGCCCTGGTCGGGATGGGTAGTCACATGTCAAGATGACTAAGGGCTACTACTCAGACGTAAATAGAATCATCATCATTCTCTTCATCTTTAACAGAGACGGATATCGGAGATGTCAGAAACGGGATTATCATTAAGTATGACCATAATTATATGAGTCTAACATTACCAACCTGGAAGTGAACAATGATCGTTTATTATACCTTCCATCCCTTCACATTTCTGCCATCTTGGTTACAAATATACCTAACCGCATAGAAAAATCGGCAATAAAATAGTTTGTCCATCGTTGAGTTTTTTCTTCGTGCGAGAAGTCGACCTGCTATTATTAGGAAAAGTTAAGCTTAGTCATTAGCTCAGGGAGGTTCATGGCTTAGCTCCTCAACGCGTTCTTAGAAAGAAACCATCTCATCTTACAATTGATTGATTGATTCAGGAGCTTTTCTGCGCGAACGTCTTGCCGAGATTAGTAACACCCGACTGCCGAGAATAAACGAACTTCCCAGGTATAGTCTAACCCAGTTAGGATTAGATTTGCTTCAGCCAAGGCTCCGCTAGTTGAGACATGCCGGTAATAAACATACAAGAATCTTTGTCAGGATATCGGGCAAGTGGACGGTTTTAGTGAAGATATAGATCGAGCATCTCAGTTGAGAGACCTGTATTTTGAGAAGCTAAATTATTAGTGTTCTATGAGAATAAAAGGTCAATTGGTAACTATCATCTAGTACCGGTCGGTACATATATGAGCGAGAAAGAGAGATGCCGAAGGTGAAGTGTAAATTAGGTAAGGAAAGGATGATGCGAATAATTTCTTTTTCATTCGGCACTCGATGCCATTATTTTGGATGCGGGAACTGATTTAAAATTTATCACGCATTCAGATTGACAAGATGACTCTCGTAATAGCTTAGCCTCGCAGGTTAGAAGAACGTGTGGCGTACTAGTGTTAGAATTAAGGCACCAGATGATGAATATCAAGCCGGCTCGAGTGGACCCTTCAGGATTCTCCATACTGCACAAAATTATCTCTCATTCTGTCACAGTCCACAAGGCACTCACCATCTTTTGCCTATCATATATATCTATAAAGAGAGAGAGAGTTTTCTTTGTATGAATGCAGAAGAGGAGTGAGTCTTAAGTCACCCGCACTATCAGCATCACCAGCATCATAAGCCAGCCCATCGGTATCCGTCGCTCGCTTCATGGCTCGGTCTTCGGTCAAGGGAGCTCAGTATTCTCCCCCATGGGCAGATGTGTGCATAATCGGCATTGCTGGTAGTTCGGGATCAGGAAAATCGACGCTCTCCAACACAATTGTATCTAAGATGAATCTTCCCTGGGTCGTCATTCTTCCCATGGTAACCAAACATGTTGTACGGCGAGACATAGTCTCTGATCCTACATATAGGACTCATTTTACAAAACATTAGATAAGGAGTCGTCAAAAAAAGCTTTTCAGAATGAGTACGATTTTGATAGTCCTGATGCTATCGATTTCGATATCCTGGTGGAAAGATTACGAGACCTTAAGGCCGGGTGAGAAAATCCTTGCGGCGCAACACACAACATACATATAATCACTAGTAACTAATACAACATAGCAAGAGAGCCGAGATCCCTATCTATTCTTTTTCGAAACATGCTAGAGAGCCGGAAACTACGTCCATCTACTCACCACATGTAATGATTCTAGAAGGTATTTTTGCTCTATATGATCCCCGAGTTTTAGAACTTTTAGACATGAAGGTAAAAGAAAAGTTTAGTTTATCTACTTTTGCCCTTCCACATATCGTTTTCGAGTGCTAATATAATTCCCAAAGATATTTTGTGAGGCAGATACCGATACATGCTTATCGCGAAGAAGTAGGTCCTCCCTAGAGATCGCACGTCTCCTGGTTGATCAATTGATAGTATTAAGAGATATTAAAGAACGTGGCAGAGACATTCAAGGTTGTATCAAACAGTGGTTTGCATACGTGAAACCAAATTTTGAACGATACGTGGAGCCTCAAAGAAAGGTTGCCGGTAGGATTTTGTTTGAAGTTTTAAAACAGGCCTAATCCTTTGCAGATATCATTGTACCGCGAGGTGTAGAAAATCAAGTGGCAATCCGTAAGTTTTGAATCCAGCTACATATATAACTAAGAAATATTAGTCATGGTCACTCAGTTTATTGAGCAGAAGCTCTTGGAGAAATCAACTACGCATCGTGCTGAGCTCAAGATGCTAGGGCAAAGCTCTGATAAACACTCATTGTCAGATACTGTACTTGTTGTGAAAGATACTCCTCAGTTACAAGCCATGAATACCATTATACAGGATAAATCAACACCGGCCGAGGATTTTATATTCTACTTTGATCGTATAGCCACGTTACTGATTGAGTAGTAAGTTTCCGGCCAAATACTTTTTGCCGTGGCTGCTGTTGATCTTGTTCAAAGTGCGCTCAGCAACTCTTCATTCAAAAGAAAAGTCGTTTCCACTCCAACTGGACGCACTTTCAATGGTGTAGAGGTAGTAGGCGAAACAAGTGCGGTTGTAGTACTCCGGGCAGGGTCCGTATTTGAGGCAGGATTAAGGAGAGTGCTACCAGATTGTCGGACCGGACGGATACTCATCCAATCCAATGAACGAGATGGTGAACCAGAGCTGCACTTCTTCAAGTTACCTGGAGATATTCAGACTGATGAGATGGTTCTAATACTCGATCCACAAATGTCAAGTGGAGGGTCAGCTCTGATGGCCGTTCAAGTTCTTATTGATCACGGCGTCACTGAGGATAGAATTATCTTCGTGACATATTTTGCTGGAAGAATGGGTCTGAACAGGTTAACACACGTCTTCCCTAACCTCAACGTTGTGGTATGTAAAGTGGTCAGCGATATCCAAGAGCGCTGGATTGAAAAAAAGTATTTTGGCTGCTAGGTTTGAGAAATACTTGTCCACATGCTTCCACATCTATACGCCCGACAGAAGATTCTCTGGCATCATCATGCCTGGATTAGACTCGTTACAGGTTAAGTCTCTCTAATCTTCAACCTTACCCTCAATCTCATCCTACGGAGTAGATCAGTCTTCCTGAGCTAAATGAGGGGCACATAGGCTACTGGGTTCAATGGAATATTATAATGAATAGGAACAGTTTTGTATATAAATACCCTGGATTTAAACAAAACCTTGGTAGGGAAAAAAAAACTACTAAAGCCTAAATAAAAGGGCACCTAATCGCCCGGCGCGTTTAATCTTAGACCTGCAGCGTTCCAATTGAGTCCTGAGCGAGTATTTGGTTTACTACATGCGTTTTATGAGAAATCGACCTCCACATACCTCCCCCCCCCCAGAAATATAGCCAAAAGAGGGCCCCTTCTTGGCTAACCTAAAAAGTCCAACTCGCGAGACTACACGGGCTTAGTCACCGGTATTTGTCATGTAGGCGTCTATTTACTTCCGTTTCCGACCCAGAAAGGAAGGTTCGTCAAAGTTTTCGAACAATTTGGTACCAGACAACTGAATAGGCACACGACCAAACGTCAAAAGCAAGTGTTCGAGGCTTTATGGAACAAGCTTGGTGTTGGTATCTTCATTATCGACCTCCCTTGAATAGGTTAAAGCTTTGTTTTTAAGGTTGTCGAATTTAGGTGAAGTCCAGTGCCGATTACCAATGGCTGACTTCATCCTCGATTATTAACGGAATCATCTTTATCATCTTTTTCGTAGCTAGTGGTGAATTTTTACAACTTGAGAATAGATGGAGGAGTCGGAGGTCCGGTTCCGCTCCTTGCTCTTCGTTCTCTCTCGATGGTGCCCGGTGGCCCGGTGACGAACTTGGATGATTTGAATCGCCCATCTAGTCCCTTTGCCCACAAATCATCTACTGTCGGCTCACCAAGCCAGTATTCCTCGGCAATCCTTAGCATAGCGCGTCCTAACTTTCCCTTCCAGCCACTGCCTGCCGGCTGACCAAGTGCAAAAGGATTCTCTTCGGGGGCAGCATCCATACAGCCGTCAGTATGTACGTGAAGCTTTGTAGAGCTAGCTGTAAGAAAATAATTCTGTCGGAGGACTTGTCGAGCATTAGCCAGCATAACAAAAACAAAGTAGAACCTGATAATCGTAAGGGCTGCAACCAACGCAACACTAGGAATCATCTCTTCAAATCCTGCTCCCATAGCTGACGTCACACTATATGCTACTGTCTTTTGTGCGGCCAGCACACTATTGACGGGTGGGGCGCTTTTCTGCACACCACTTATATTGTGTTTCTGATGATCAATGGTTGTCAATATATCAATACCATGTACACCCTTTGGATTGTGAGTCGCGCTGCTGACTGCGACGAACCACGTCAGTGCAAAGGCACACGTAAAGCCTGTATTGATGATGGTGTCGAAGAGATAGAAGTATGCGAGGAGAAGGCATTGAAAAGGCGATCGCCGTCGGATGTGCGGTATGAGTAACGCGAGGACGACGAGCGCCACACAGGAGTAGATATACATGCTAATTTGGAGGGGCGAGAGATGCAGGCCCGTCAGGATCGCAAGCAGGCCATAGAATCCCGTGAGTTTATTAAAGATGGTCGCGAGAGAAATCATCTCGACGCCGGTACAGAGAGACATAACGCCGAAAAAGCGCTATGGTTCAGTTAGCAAACACATGAGGACCCAAAGCTGAAGTTCATTTACTGTGGGCCGCGGTATCCGTAGATATCGGGATTGACGCATCGTCGACAACGGTTGCTGATAAGTCTCTGGCGGTGACGGCGTTGGTTATTGACCTTGTCTGCGAGTCGCGGTTTCTCTCCCGATCCCTTCGTAATTTCGGCGACCCCGTATAAAATTTGCTAGCAGATGTCCCCGTGATCGGCAAACTCCTGAGCTATATAAACCCGGTCGAGACGATCAGACATCTGCACATATTAGGTATAACGGTGCAGTGGTCTAGTCTATCCTTCGCCCAGGCCGTAACTTAGAGAGAGTGACCTCAAGCGATCATAGCTCCAAACACACCTGAAAGATAAATATTACTTTTAGCGCCCTTTGTGGCGACACTTAACAGCGTCACCCATGTTAACATGTCAGTCACGGAGTAGATCCATGGGGCAACCATCGCAGAAGGAAGGAAATCAACTCTGTGGCACACGACAACACTACTAACACTTACCTCTACTGGCTGATTTACAAGGAAAATGTCATCCAAAAAAGTAATTTTTACGGCAGTTAAGCAGCTCAAGCAAAGTAACCAGAGACCAGAGTCTCCTTAATACACCACTCGACTGTTGCAGCAGTGCGGTTAACCGTGTTCTAGTACCCATCAGATGAGCTCAAGCTTCTAATAGCCTACTGAATAATCCAGTGAAATTTACGGCTTAAAATTTAGACGCTTACCTTTAGGTCAAACCTATGATAGCTCCCAGCTGTGCCCTCACATTCAACTATGTTATCCGCTGCGCTGCATGCACCGACTAGCCGAGACTGCCAGATCAAGCTCGCAGCCTAAAACCTTCCACACTAAGCACCATCTCTTTGTCATTATATCCGATGGAAAATAACTTCAGGTGCAATCACCCTTCGCCAAACAATCCCATCTCAAAGCTAAGCTTACTTATGATGGACAAATTCGTGCAAATTGGTTTTTAGCTAGGACCTCGCGCATAACAAAGTCTCAACCTTTGCGTCGTGGTAGTGAACCATAAAGCTACAGACATCTCACACATGGTGTAGCTTCTGATAAAGTCGTCAGGAGTGAAAGTTGGTATATCAGACGAGCCATCAGTTTTCTGTACGATCTTCACCGGGACATTCCTTAACAGGCCTTGTCATTTGAAATTAGCCCCGTGAAATATTCATCTCTGAGCCCATCGTTTGGCCTCGATTCTTTGAATGGTATCGCGGGATTCGTCTCAAAATAGTAAATTTCACTCTTCCTCCGACCGTAACTGAGTGGCTAAATTATTAAGTGGTTCTATCTCACAAAATCAAGGTTTGTAGCTGATGGAAGTCGACATTAACTCTCCATCATGCTTAGGTACGATGATGTTCAAGTGTAAACACTATACACAAGTGACTTCAAAGACTTACACCTAAACAAGTTGTGTATACACATACCTTGAATTGCATACTTACGATGTGGGCATACTCACGCCACGCTAGTAACTCGCGAACTGGTCGGATGGTGCAGTGGTACACCGTCCTGGCCGTTCTCCCAAGTAGACTCTGGGAAGCTTGGACACATATCCCACTCAAGACAGGAGAAAGCTGGTTCAAATCTAGTAAGACCCGTTAACCACACTTACTCGAGGTGGTGTTTTTCTCATAGCTTGATGAAAGCATATTCAGATAACCATGGGGTTTTCCCGCTTTCCCCTGTGATAGGTATTCACGGAAGAGGTTACATGTCGCAAGACGTTATCCTTGTAGTGGTATCTGCAAATGAAATCTGAGTATGAGTGTTCCAGAACGTCAAAATGAGTCATCCTATGAGAAACACACCTTCCGTAATCTTTCGTGTCATAGCTTCAGGTTGCATACACAAGTTTGATTTAAAAATAAAATAAAATAAAAATTCCGAACTTTATTTATCTGGAGCTATGCCTAATTTGGTAACTGATCATCGATCTTCTCTTGACAAAATACTCCAGTACACGTACCGATTTTCGAAGAGCCATTCGAAAGATCTTCATACTCACGCCACCTTAGTGAAGTCCCCTGCGTAGGGTCGGATAGTGGTGTGGTACACCGTCCGGGCCATTCTCCCAAGTAGAGTCTGGGTAGCCGAGGCACATGCCCCACTTGAGACAGGAGAAAGCTGGTTCGAATCCAGCAAGACCCCCACACCACATTTCTCGCCTGGTCATGTATGTGACGATGTCGAAGGCACACAGGACAGCCGCGGGGGGCTGAAATGCGTTCCTACGGCAGACATATACGGTTGAGGGTAGCAAGGGCTGTAAGGCACCTGACTTCGAGTTGTGTCTTCAAATGATGTTCGGGTGTGAGTGCCCCTCATGTCATGTTGAGACATCGCTCCATGTACCGCACCAGGATCATTCGTGCCATAGCCCGAAGCCTGCATACACAAGAATGATGAAAAAAGAAAAAAGAGTACCCTGCTGAAGAATCACTTAAAAAATATTCATATACAGATCTACACTAACTTAGTAACCCGCCAACAGAATCAACATGATAGCTTAAAATCATATATTCACGCTCGAAGCAATGAAAGTTCAAGTCTCTGCCTGGAAGGACCATGCCAATGATTGGAAAGATAATGCTAATTTCTGGAAGAAAAATTATCGGCATCAAAAGTAATCCCCTCAAAATTTCGGCGAGTGCCAACAAGGGTTTACGTTGCAATGAGGAAACTCGTCGGAAATGTAACGCTGATAGAGGGATTACATCTATATCTGGAAACGTTGTCAGGCCTGGCGATGGGAGATAAGCCGCGAAAGCACGCTATCGAGAGACAATCGACGCGAAGAAATCAGCACGGCAGGATAACAAGGCCGCCAAACAGTTGATGGATAATCGGGGCAAGAGAGTCAAACGCAGCTCCAAAGGCTCACAAGACTGCCCGTGCGCAAAATTGTGCGGCACAAGCTAATGCTACAAAGTATTTTGCCGATGCGTCTGCTACCTGAGCCGCTCAAGAAGCAGATGAGAGAGGGTTTCAGGCGAGGCCAGCGGCACAAACTTGCGCCGAATCCGCCTACGAGTCACGATGGTCGTATGAAAGTGCGAGAGCTGGAGTAAAATCACTTGCTGGCGTACGAAGGCAAGCGAGTGGTGCCACAGTCTGGCCTGAGTCTAGCTCAAATAGCGCGGCAACGCAGGAATTTGAGAGAGTGGAAAACTCGGAGGAACTAATTCACTCTGATAGTGAGGATGATGAGTCTATAGTATAACATAATGAACTATATACAATCAACTTTTCGAAAGTTGGGTACTGTAACGTGGCGCGAATAGGAGGATGTTTTCGAATGGCTTATTCAGCAGGGTCATCACTAGCGTGGCGTGAGTCCTCGAAAGTCGGTACTGGAGTATTTTCACTACTTTTCTTCCAGGGTAGGTTTTGTTCAGTAGAGCAAGAAGCGGGGGCTTTTGAGAGCCATCTTTTCCTGATTCGGTATCATATCAATAGACATCAATTTTCTAATATTCTTTTAATAGGTTTGACAAGGATTATTTGTATGGTGATTTTGTCCACAACGCTAATTCTTGATGCTAAACCAAATCGAATCATTTTATTTCTACTTCTTATTTTGTGCTCTTTCTAATACGCAAAATGATTGCTGCTACACCTTCATCTATGGTTTCATATACCTCCTCTATCACACAGAATAGCCTTATGTCTTCCTACTAATTAGGTTTTCCAACCTTTCCGTCTTCGTAGTATCATCCCAAGTCCATGCTTTATAAACTTCCTCTCAAAGTTCGTCTGTCAGGATTGCCTTTCTTGTATAATATAGATATGGAGATAACCGGTTTCTAGTGTTCTATGATTCTGGTCTGGCCGAGTGGCCGAGTGGTATTACGACTATCTCTTGTATTATGTAGGACGGTCCCCCTTAACCTGTCAATCACCCTGTCCACCCCCGCTGTCTACATGCTACTCTGACATCGTCGTAAGGCCACTACTGCTTTCCACTATTCAGTCTCAAATAATGTTACCGTGTCTAGTCTTTTACTCTGTCTCACAAATCCTTCATTGGGTCAAGGTCGTGGTGAAGCGGCCACTCGATTGTGGTGATGAACCTCTCCTGTTATTCGTAAAAAGTGCAAGCTCAAGAATACGCAGAGTATCTCCAGTATATCCATTCAAGATATTGTCTCAACTTCTCTGCTATTTCATCGTCAAGCCGGTAGTAGAAATTCTTTAACCATACTGATCGGATGATTCGTCCACTGAGCCTTTGAGCTAAAAATTAAGGTAAAGACCTTTCGGGTAGTCCACTCTCTTGGGTATAAGCCATTTGTAGGCCAAATCTTATCAAAATAGAGAAGTTTCATCCAATTCTCATCGGTCCAGCTTATTTCTTCTAATCTTTCCAGATCAAGGGGGCTTCTTCAGCTTCTTCAGTAACGGATGAGGTTTGTATTTTTTTCATATGTCATACTTAGTGAGGATGATAGAATGAAGATATTTTTAGTACGGATGTTGATGGTTTTGCTGTTGAAGTTGATGATAGCTGCGATGATGGAAAGTGATGCTGATGTGAGGGATGTGAAAATTGGCAATCACCTAAAGGTTTAAGCAGAATCTTTAGGCTTCAATTAGCCTTGGAGCTAGTAGGGATCATACCCCTGTTGCGAAGGTCTTCTCTACTGGACGGACACTACCCCGGAGGAATAGTAGAGGATATCGATAATCAGCTGCCAAATTCGGCATAGTACCAGATATATGATTGACAAACATGTATTTGTTACTTTCGCAAGTTTCTTGAGTATCCCTAGGCGACGCCTGCATGTAAATATGAATGAGAGATGTAAATAAATATAGCCCCTACGCTCTCTGACATAACGACCTGGCACTCACTCACTTTCTTCCACACGCTGCTCAATCCCATCTCCCTCTGTATATTTCATTAGACGACATTGTAGATATTGTATGGTCTATCAGCTGTGCCTGTTACCACATAAAATTATTTCTTCCTCCCTGCTAATACAAAGTTAGATATTTGAATTATTTACAATGGGTAGAGCTAAAAATCAAGCGCCTTGAGTAAGTACTTGATTGAGGAGAGTACAAACATGTGACAATTATTCAACATTGAATTTTGCTCGGGAATATGGTCATGTGATCTGACCACATATAGAATATGATTTTGGCGTTCTGAATTATATTCTATAACAGGGTAGCCACAGCATGTATGCAGGTTAAAACCATGACTAGGGGAATGCTGAGCAGAAAAAGCCAATGATTTGAAAAGCCTAATGTAAAATGGTCATGCCTAGAAGATCACCTGTTCATTAACGTGAAATTATCGATCAGGGAGTTGTATAGTATGATGATACAAAACCCTGACATATTATTTCTTGAATTGTTCAATATCCTCATGTAAAGACCCATTATTGAAACTAGCTTCCTACGCCTTAGCCCAACCCCTTATGGTATTATACAAACAAGTCGATATCGACGACCAAACAATGCCGACCTATGTTTCCCCAGGATAAACGAATCTCAGAGATGTAACTGCCATCATTCACAATAATTTAACAAGCACATCCAGCCTGATTTTCGGGCGTTGGATTAATACTAACGTCGATGACTTTACACAGTTAATAAATAGTTCTCTTTTCGTCGTGAACTTACCCTGGTTGTTAGTATTTGTAGCTCCTTCACTCGTATCCATTCCTGGTAGAGCCTGTGCTATCCTCCTAAACAGTATCTTGACGTTGTGACCTAGTTTTGCACTTGTCTCGATGAACATGAGGTTATTTTTCTTTGCTTCTTCTTCGCCTTGAGCTGTAGTGACTTCGCGTTTGTCCTTCAGATCGGTTTTATTTCCAACAAGGACTATAATTACATCGTTTCCTCTTTCTCCTCTGACATCGTCCACCCATTTACGAGTGTTTTGAAATGACTTTGCATCTGAGTTTGATTAGTCGAGTTTAGTCGAACGGGAAAGAGAAGCCGTACTTGAGACATCATATACCACAACCGCTACACTCGAGTCTCGAATATATGATGGGATAAGGCTGCGGAATCTTTCTTGGCCAGCTGTATCCCACAGCTGTAACCTTACGGTCCGATCTTCCAGGTACATTGTCTACCAGATTCATCAGCTTTATCTCGTCCCAATCTGAGATTTGGAAGCCTGACTTTGGAGAGGAAATCAATCCCTATGGTCGCCTGATACATGTTGTCAAAAGAGTCGTACATGAACCGCGTTATTAAAGAAGTTTTTCCCACTACTCTAGACTTGAGTCAATTGTTCATCAAGCTCGCGTGTCCGGCCTATGACGCACCACTCTGTTCTCCCAGAAACACTAACCTGTGCTGACGTTAGAAAAAACCGAGCTCATATACGTCAGCGGGGCCTCTGAAAACTTAACCTACTTGAACTTTTTCAGCGGGTTGTTGTATGTTCCCGCCGCTTGAGCCATTTTGATTTCTCACGGAACTGCGTAGGGTTTGTTAATCTAGCCGAATTCGATGGGCGTGACCGTAGTGCCATCAACTAGGAACAAGGTATGCGCGTAGTGACGGGTTGTGAGGAGGTTTTACCACTTAATCACGTTACACGAACAATCTCGAGTATATTTGCCGCGGGTTCTGCTGCCTGACGTAAGCCGATATGTTAGCGCCGATATCTTATCATCGACGCAGATCCTTAAAATATTTACCAACTTCCACCGAAACGAACACATAAAATTTCAACCATGCCTATTATCAAACGAGCGAACACTTCCCAGGAGGGGCCACAACAATACACTCAGCCCTCGAGAAAAGGTAAAAAAGCATGGAGGAAAAACGTCGACGTCACGGAGATCAATGAAGGCCTCCAGAATGTTAGGGAGGAATTGATCCATGGGTAAAGCCTCTTTTGCCTTTCACTATCTATCGTTCACATATATACATAGTGGAGTGATTGCCGAAAAAGCATCCGAAGATCTCTTCACCATCGATACGGCGGGTGATGCGTCAATATCCAAGAAGCTACTCAAAGGCTCCAAAAAACTAAAAGCAGACGAGATCATCAACATGCGGTCCACAATACCAGCCGTCTCTATGAAGAAACGCGCTGGTGATCGAACAACCAATGGCATTATCGATAAAAAGCGACAGCGTACTTCTTATGTGACATACAAAGAACTTTCTCGTCTTCGAGCTATCGCCGATGGACGGCACGAGAAATCCATTGTTGAAATCGCAGAGGCTATTTATGATCCTTGGGATCTTGCAATAGATGTAAAAGAAAACGCGCAAGATCCACGATTTTCTTTTCTAGAGAAGAAGAAAAAAAAAGTCTCTCCTGAAACTCTAAAACACAAGCCCATTTCTCTCGCGGCTTCCGGCAAAGAAATTCCAGCAGTCAAAAAACCAGATGGTGGTTACAGTTACAATCCCACAGCTGTGGAGTACGTCGAGCGACTTCAAGTATTCGGCACCCGAGAAGTTGAAGCGGAGAAAGCAAGATTAGCCGCCGAAGAGGCCGAGAAAGTAAAGCTAGAAGCTGCAGCTAGATCGGCTAAGGAAGCAGAAGCAGCAGAGGCTAGGGCGGACTTGTCAGAATGGGAGGAAGATAGCGCATGGGAAGGATGCGCAAGTAGTACGGAGGAAGTCAAACTGAATTCTAAGCGACCCCAGCGAAAGACACAAGCTCAGAGAAATAGGATCAAACGCCGTAAAGAGGAAGAGAGAAAGGCCAAAATGGCTGCCGCAATCAGAAAGAAAAATGCACAAGTAAATCAAGCAAAAACGCTCGCGCGACAATTCGAAGAGAAACAGCAACATAAAGAGCTCGATACCATTGATGACAGCAGCTCATCAGGTGACGAACTCGAACTCAGAAGACGGAAGCTGGGAAAAATTTTGCTCCCAGAGAAGGATCTCGAGATCGTGTTACCCGACGAATTGCGCGAGAGTCTCAGGCTGTTGAAACCCGAGGGTAATTTACTCAAGGATCGATACAGGAATTTACTGGTCCGGGGCAAAATAGAGAGCCGAAGGCCCATCAGTTTTGCCAAAAAAGCCAAACGAAAGACGACAGAAAAGTGGACTCACAAGGACTTTGTATTACATTAGTTTAGAGGCTTGGTTGGGATGTGAGAGGTTTGATAAAGTTGTGTGAACACAAATGAGTCCCCTAAAAGAAGTTTATATTCCGTTAACTCAGAATACATAAATACATAAGTCTCGTTATACTTCTACGTGTCCCAAGATCTTCTCTAGGGCTCTGGGGGGGTTCGTGGAATCTATTTGCTTACCTTCCATCAGGATCTATGTGATTAGATAGAACTTCGTCGTCGCCTTTTCTGAACCTTCGCGAGGATGAGCGACGGGCAATATTTGGCCTGAGGCCAAATCTCTCCTGCCTATGACAGGATGAAGATTCTCGGCATCATATTTACTAGTAAACTTAAGGGCTTGGGGATGATGATCGACTTAATCAAACCCTTGTCTTCGGGCAGCTCATCCAGATATGAAATACAATGCAATATGCCTATCGGGCTCGGCTGGGCCTGCTCTCTGTGCCTTCACCTCAGCTATGCGTAATCACTTTGCGAGCTACTAGCCATCCATGCTCCGAGTGTGCAAGGTAATGTCGACGTTCTCTTCCGTGTCTATACTAGATGAAATCCACGGGCTCCCAGGCGGCTCTGGTCACAACGGTGGATATGGTCTCTTCTGTGCCTGGCAGCTGTTGCATGAACTCCCCCCTAGGTGGAAGAAGGAATGGAAACGCGAGCAGGCGTCGTAACGGAGAGCATTGAACGTGATTACGACGTCACTTCATCCGGCAGCGCCCACGCGGATCCCTTAATCTGCTGTCGTACATCGTCGCTCGTGCACCGTGCGAGTCGGACCCGGGCGCGATCGCAGCGCGGAGGATGACTTGGCCAACGCACGCTGAGCTGGGTCGTGTCGTGTCGTTAATCTTCTCTTTCCCCACGTCTCTCATACACCTGCCCGCGTTGATGTACATGTAGGTTGTCGATGGCGCCGTCCAAGAAGTCGGGTGAGGGAGTTGCGTGAAAAGTCACACCATGATCGGAGCAAGTATGGAAGATCCGGCGTGCGATACGCTCCTTTCATGCTATTTGCTCTTCATCCCCGCGTTTTGTGTCTAGCGCGGCCTCAAGGGCCTGTTGCACGCCCGTGAGAATGTAGGCCTTGCGACAGCATTAATTTCTCTCTCAACGTGAACCCCAGGCGTTGACTTTGTGCCCGAGTGGACCAACAAAGAATCCTAGGAGAGAGCGTGTGTAGAGCTCAGGTGTATGATTCAGGACTTTGAGCCTCTCAGAAACACGCGAAGATGAAGAATACCCCCCCCCCCCCTTCGTCTATCAATCACTGTGACTGTGACTGTTGCTTGTTGATTTGGTTGATATGAGAGAGTCATGAAGGTTAGGATTAGGGTAGTGCAATCGTTCGACGGATGTTGAAGTATCTCAAGTTTTTTCTCAATACTCATTCTCATCCAAAAATGCACGAGGAATGAAACATAGTTTCTATATCTATCCCTAGAAGAATAGGTAATGTGTACCATCCTCACCAAAACAGGATGCCGAAGTCCTACACGGGGTCAATTAGTGGTGCATTTCTGCCTCGAACACGTTATGGTTCACTGGTTATGAAGCACGTATCTCTCAACTCCAATAGTAAATAATAATGCAAGCATACCAGAGGCAGTGCTTATTGAGCGTACGTTTCTTAAAATGATTTTGTTGGATGGTTCTAATTGTCCTATCTATCCTGCTCTAATGTGTTTCGAGAGCTGGGTTTCAGAGCACGCATTGGCAGCAATATTTACACCCTAAACAGCCAAATGCTCATCTTTTGTATTTTTCAATTCTATCTGCGGGAAAATTTGCAGAACGGCTTCGGCTTGTCTTGTGCCAGCGAGGTTGTTTTAGAACTGCATAGGTTGCAGTCAAATTCTCTATGGATTGCAGGTAGTGAGTCGGGTCAAAAGGTGAAACGAGTACTCTTTGCCTGGATCCGCTGCTTAAGTCCCTCGATAGAGTTGGCGATCAATTCTTCCCTGTTCATCACATCTTGACTGAGCGCGTTCCTGTATGCTAATATTACTTGTATCGCTTCTTAGTATTGGATCATTCTGAGAAAGCATGATCTCTACGGCATGAGGAGCACCAAGGCTCAAACCCCAATCACATGTATATGGTAGCCTCTATTCCAGCCTGTTCAAAGTACAACGTCGACGCTGCACGTGTTCATTGCACGTTGAACTAATCAGTTTGTAGCTGTCTGTTCATTCGAGTAACTTCGCCGTTCGAATTTTTCTCTTGCTGAAGAAATATTTTCCGTATGGTGGAAGTAAACACTGCCATAGGAATCCTCGGTTTCTGATTCTTCTATCTCATTTTGGAATATCGTTCTCTAAATTTCTAGAAATAGGTTTAGAGGTAAATCGGTCTTTCTTTCCGTTCGTCTTTATTTTCTGTGCCAGGCATTTTAGTAGCGGATCTAGTGGTATTCAGACTCTAGGTCTGATATCGATCGTAGCATCTTTAATATATAAAATTCGAGGGGATCACTTGAAGAGTTTACTATGGCGTGAAAGGTCACTAAATGACGATCGGTCCCTCCACAGAACGATGGCAGTTTTTTTTCAATCGTTGTTATCTTGCACATGCTTGGATTCCCAAATACTCTCCGTTATATTTTCGAGATGGACACTGCACATCCTGGAAGTAGCAATCAACCTGTTCTCTAAAATGGGACTGTCGAGAAGAAGTCACCTGAAAAGACTCAACACAAAGAGATACAGGCGTTGGATCTCCCAGTGTCGGCCTTTGTTGAGCGCCATGATAAAATTAAAGGAGATAGAGGGAATTGATAGGATATATTCAGCCCTGGATACAGTATGGTTTAACTTACTTGGATAGAATATCAGCAAGTTTTTGTCTACTGTTCTCTTCTGTAGAAAATAGTAGCTCCAATGGGGGCTACAGGTAGAAACGAATAAGGTTTGGTTTAACAAAAGGGAGCGCCTGGAGAGACATCCCATGCTGTCTACATAGACATCCTCCCCTGTAAAATTTATCCTCAAGTAGAAATAGATCAATATTTAAAGATAGATAAAATGTCATGTGTGGCAAACCTGTAAGGGCTTTGACTGAGCATACAAATATATAAAATTACCTGGTTGCTAGGGCGTTGCTAGCCTAATTACAATACATAAACATGTAGATACATTACCGGCGTCCATTCTACAAAAAATAGTATTTATTTGCAATTTAAACCCTATTTTAGAAATAGTGTATGCGCTATTGAGGAATATCTTAACGCTGGTTAGGCTTGGTGTTTCACTATAGATCAAGTTGGGACAATTTGGTGGCTGTAGAGAGGAATAAAGTGGGAGTTGTTGATTACTCCC
>JAKRRZ010000515.1:0-19681 GCA_022627015.2 Podosphaera aphanis | reverse complement strand
TAGTCGTTCTTCTAGAAGCAACTAGTAGGCCCTTCAGGTTGCTAGAATGGATTCTCCCCAGTGGTCTCTTAGAGCCTGCGTTGACCAGCGCAGGCTACAGGAAACATTCGGCTATCAAGCCGTTACACAAAGCATGGTTTAAGCTCGCTTCAGGGGTCCAACAAGGCTATAATAGTATAACCCAGCTGGGATTGTCAAGCGAAACTACTGTACTGCCGCTATTTTTGTAGCTCGGATTTGTCCCGGTGACAAATTTGGCCTGTTCTATGCTCACCTGGCTCTATCCCATTTTCGGCGGTCTCCCACAGTCCCCCATGATCATTCCTGTGAACAAGAGATAGTTTTCTGGCTCGTCTCGTCGGAAGAATTGGTTGGTAATGACATAGGGTTAGTAGGTTCCGCTGGTCAGTACTTCACCCCAACCCACGCGATGATTCTACAGCATCGCGCTCTGTACAGCATTTCGACCGACGACGCCCGTTCCACATGTCCGCGTCTGACCGACCTTCTCGTCCATCGCCAATTCCCTGCATCGGCCCCCGACCCGATCAGACCATCCCCGCCTGTTCCACGAAAGAATGTTCCACGCGTGGACCGGCCATCATCCAAACTCGGTCGGGACAAATGCCGGGTAAACTGCGTCCCTACTAATCATCCCGAGCAGTTCCACATCTACTCGCCACAGACACCAAAGACCTTCTGGAAAAAAAATATTAATTTAATGTTTCTATACATTAAAAAGCCATCCGGAGGGTCCGTAGTGGGAAACCTGGATGCAAGGCATTTTTCGTCATCGTCCTCCACATGAGCTCGTGTAACTATTTCTTGCTGGGTCGTTGTGGATTGACTGACTTTTCTGGTGACCCACGCGTGTTGTCTATCTCAAGAGCTGGACTCGAATTTTCGATAGTCTATCTCTAAGGGGTTTATGGAAGCTTTCACTCGAAGATACAACGTCCGAACGTATACATCCTGAATTTGAGCACACTTCAGACATTGGTTCGTCTACTGAATCTGTTCAGTATTCTCGGCATTTTACCAAGATAAATATTCATCATCGAAGGATCTTATATTCTACGTAGATTATATAATTTATCATTCTCAGGGACTCTTGTTTTGGTGATGCTGAGGGTTTGGTACTTGGTCACTCGCAGTATTCGAAGGTATACTAACTTCTATTCTGCAACTGTAGCTAAGTTCTGCAGATATCTACATTGTACTTGAAACAGTTGATTAGTCTTTGCTGTAAGAATGAGTACATGAGTATACTAATTTAAAGTGTCTACGCCCCAACACCGTCATGAATTTCATGGTCCCTATCTAACCAAAGACAATAGACATAAAAACAACATATTTAACTCGATCCGAACCACTCCATCGCTAACTCATTCGTTTCACTGTGGCAATCATAATTATCACAACAAAGATAATAGCTTCCTAATGAAGTATCTGACTAGAGAATTTCTTTGAGCATTCTCTTTTGCTCTGCTGTTAAATAAGTTGGAAATTTGACTTGATATGTAATAATAAATTTGCCTTTGGTACCGGGGCTTTTGCATAGTGGCATGCCTTGTCCTGGATATTCATCTTTAGTACCTGGCTGAGTTGGGCCAGTCTTTTCTATATGAATTTGTTTGCCGTCAATAGTTGTGACTGTTCTACTCCAACCTGTCAGGGCTTCCTTTAGGTCAAGAGTGACCGTGTGATGGATGTCATCGCCGTCGCGGCGAAATAGAGGATGCTTTTTCTACTAGGATGTTAATTTATCTCCTTTCCATACTGTTTTAGATTACTTACCTCTTCAATAATAAAATGTAAATCTTGTTGGCCTCCCTCCTCTTGGTCTCCAACACCCTTGAACTTAATTTTTGACCCCTTTTTAAGTCCTGGTTTAATGTCCATTTCCAGTACTTTATCTTGCGTGGACCTCTTGCCTGTAACTTCATCAAAGACTTTTCGCATAATTTTCATTTTTTTGTGCGTTCCTTGATGTAGTTCTTCTAGTGTTAACGCTAGAGGTCTCTCCACAGTGGAAACTTCAGGTGTCAAAGGACGAGGCGCATCTGTGTTATCATTGAAGCCGGTTGGACGTGAACGACCAGAAGAGCGTCGAGATCCTCCAGAAGTGAATATATCATCGTATCCATAGCCGTGGCTCATGAATTCGTTGAATAAGCTTTCTGGTTTAGTAAACGAGAAGCCATTGTTTTGATATTGATAGTGAAATTCATGAGCTGGACCAGGCATTGTGCTAAAAGTAGGCATACTAGGCATACTAGGCATACTAGGCATACCATGCATACCGCCATGCATTCCACCAGGCATGCCGCCATGCATACCACCAGGCATGCCACTGTATGAAGAACTAGCGGAAGGTCTAGCTCCAGCTGATGTATCTGGTGCTGGTCCACCCCGCATAAGGAAGTCTAAGCCATATTGGTCATACACTGCGCGTTTTTGAGGGTCAGAGAGAATCTCGTACGCATGGGAAACTTCTTTGAATTTTTCAGCAGAGTCAGGGTTGTCCTTATTTTTGTCCGGGTGATGCTTCATGGCCATCTTTCTGTCGAGCGTCAGATTTTTTAATTAAGGACATTAAGTGACGAGAATGTACCTGTAAGCTTTTTTCAATTCTGTATCAGAGGCCTCGGGCTGAACGCCTAGGGAATTATATAACGACTTATCTACAGCCATGTTGACAGTATCTTGCAATTTTTGTAACTAATATTTTCTGATGTTTTATGTTGAACTTCAATAAGTCCTCTTTTATCGGATTGTTAACCTCTCCGAAATATCATGAGCAAAATTTGGGGTTAAACGTGAGATTCTTGAAGTGTGGATGAATGCGTCCTGTGTTTTTTCGTGTATTTGGAAATTGAGGGGAATGACGTTAATTACCTCCGATGTACAAATAAATTGAGAGTTCGAACTTTAGACTTAATAACTTGAACTGAATTGTTAATTTTGTCGCATCTTCTTGATCGTAAGAATGGATAAGTTCCTGCGTATTCCAGAACCTTCGAATCACATGTGTTGGGGGAAGGATGAAATCACTCGCCGATTTTGTCCGATTATCTTCTTACAAGAATTAGAAAATTATTTTGGATTTGTGTGTAAGGAAGCAGTTATATATTTCATTTTTAAATATTTAATCATGACCATCTAATAAGTCGGTGTACAAGCACTGAGTATATCGCCTCTCTTAAGTCAGTCAGTCTGTCAATCAGTCACTATCCTCTGGAAGCGGGGTTCGGGTCCCAGGCGATAATCTTTGGCTTCACGCTAAATTTCTTAGTTAAATCTATCTGAAGTGATGACTCTTCTAACACGGACTATACATACGTGGAGTAAGTCTTAAAAGCACCTCTGGTTGCCGTGTAGTTTGGTCGATGATCTGGTAATTCCCATGATCGTACTTTCGTCTGAAGTAATGCATCTTGAGTGGGAGGTTTATCGACCATGTATGAGATCCATGCATGCCACCCAGGTTCTAAGTGTGATCTAGAGTCTTCAGTCAATTTGATAGGTAATCCGACTGTCTTCTATAGACGATTCTCACGGGTCAAGGTCGTAATCCTTGTAGTCAACCCATCGTGTCCTCACTACAAGTCTAAGTTTCTGCTCTTAATCTTTTAGTCCTAGAAAGCTTACGAGGCAGTTCCTCCATATTTTCGTAATATTTATTGCCATATCGATCTGTTCCAATGAGAGCGCCGGCTTTTGTATCGCCTGAATAGAATCCATGAGCTTTTTTCACCTCGTTCTCATAATTTTAGACACGTACCGATATGCTATTTATTCGATCCCATATTCAGCCGTTGAACTTTCACTTGTGAGACTTGCCAGACTCATAGATGAACTTACTTGCATCTGATGCGCAGCATCCTATTTAAGGAGGTCAGCGTCATTAATCACATAATTCTGGAAGCACCCGTACTCGAATACCGGCTCTCCAAAGGTTCTTGATGGTTCTTGTCAACGTCGACATATTGCTGACTGTTGGGTTGGCCGTTTAGTTTATGACTGGAACAAATTAGGTCAATAGGGCTTGGCGTCCACCGCGCTAGAGCGAAACTTTCGAAGAGAAGCAAAAATGAAGAAAGTGATTAAATGTTGCCGTTCAAAATGCGCAAGTTATGCCAATCAATCAAATTATTGTTACATTTTAAGCAGAAGATTTTCAAACCCAAAACAATTCGACCTTCAACCTCCAGACCACTTCAAGTTTCAGCAAATGGAACCTCTCAGGAATCATTACTCCAGTCCTTTAAGAACGAATTGGATTGTATAGCACCCAGGTTCGAAGTTCATGGCTCTCAGGTTCAAATACTACGTTCGCCAGCTGAATTCTACAACACTTTGAAGGTTAAATATCTTTACTGCTAGCGTTTATCAAGCTGATGGAAATAGACAAAGATATTAGAAGCTGAAAATCGTATATTCATTTCTACCCTGTATCTGGGAAAAACTGAATATGAGCTTGTATATATCCCAAATTATCCGATGCAGTGGTTGATGTAGTCTAGATATCGTTACTTCAGAAAAGATTGAGAGTAAAACCCGGGTTAAAACTTAGTATCTTGACGGATGCATTACGAGGAACAAGAGAAACCCCAGAGCCATCATGCGCAAGTTTACTCTTACCTTTGGTGAGCGAATTTGGATGTCAGAGGGTTAATATACGAATGTATCATACACCGAATTTGACAGGATTAAGAAAAAAATGTATCCCCAGGAGAATCAATGAGGGATGGGGCTTACAGCATATGAAATTATATGGATTTGATGATCAGATTATTCTCTCTGGGTGCGTCTCCATTAGTACCATGAAGTCAAGACTAACTCCCACAGTGCTAATTTATCAAGAGATTACTTTACAAATCGGCAAGATCGTTATCATCTGTTCTCCTCGAAGGAAATCACAACATATTTCTTCCAACTTCATTCTATTATATCCAATCTTAGCTTTTTATTGGAATCAAATTCACATATTAGAGCGGGCTACAACCTGAAGTGGCCAACGTCAAATCTGGCGCCTTCGCCATTCGATTCCCCATCCGATTTTATCTCTTATTCCTCAAAAGTTCTTAAAAAACTCACTCTTTCTTCTAAAAATGGTTCCTCGGAAGTTTCGCGGGAAAAAATCACGGATACCATTGTTTATCCTATTTTTCAATTCACGCCATTGTTCTGTTCGCACACGAATTCATCCACTGAACTTCCAGCAATTACGTCAATATTGTCCATCCTCTCTCTGCCCGAATTCAAAAGGTCATCTTGGACATTCACAGCTGGGTATTTTAATCCAATCCCTACTCTCACGTCGCTTCTCCTTTCGACCTCGTCTACATCAAGCAATGTCATTATAGCTTCCCCTGGGGCCAATGGATTTTATGGCTCCAAAGGTATATCAAGTCTACTTCCACCAGCATATACATTGCTTTCACGACGCTTTGTCGAGGCCATTAATCGAAAGGGGAAAACTAAGGAAATTGAAGTAAAAGAATGGCGTCGTGGGGTGAACGGAGAACCAGGAGGATGGACATATCATGCCAAAGGTTTATGGATTTCTCTTGGACTGAAAAAATCAAACGATGGTGGAGCAGAGATAAGCGTTGTTGGAAGTAGCAATTACACAAAACGTAGCTATCAACTTGATCTTGAGGCTGGTGCCGTGATTATCACCAGCAATGAAGATCTTAAGAAACAGCTTGGATTCGAGAGAAATGCTTTAAGCGAGCATGCTCGTAAAGTCAGCATTGACGATTTCATGAAAAGTGAACGCAAGGTTAGTTTCAGGGTCCGCATGGCCATGTGGTTCGTTCGCTTAGTTGGCGGTGCACTGTAAAAATGAAAGTGTATCTCACTACCATTCATGATTCTCCCCGAGGTTGATAAACTTATTGAAATTTTCGTACTACATATAGTACTTGCCCCAAGTTTCTGCGCATCTTGAAATAATTATCCCTCATCACGTCACTCAACATCTACGTATTCTAGTACTTCCTGCCAAAGCACTCGAGATGTGCGTAAGAAACCGGTTCCCCAACACCTATCCTGTTAGTAGTCTTAACTCAGTTATTACTGTGTGTCACGGTTCGACCGAGAGCTACAGTACATTCGGCAATATTGGCTGAATGATACAGAGCCAAATCAGGGAAACTCCTCTCGCCCATTTTTACTGAGTCTCGCGCACGACGCCAACTTTTATCAGCCAAAATTCCCTCTCTCCAAAGACCTTGTAGAACCTCATCATCAAATATTCTCGCCCCACATGCTACATCTGTGACGGGATCTCCTATTTTAGCAAGTGACATATCATCCGACGAAGCTTTAGGTGCCATGCTCTGAGTTTGTTTTTGTACATCACATGTAACGGGATAAAGTGGTACATTCGGAAGAAGTTGCAAAACCTGACCTGCATTGCGTTCATCACTGAGACCGACAGGTCTATCTTGGTCACGTCGGGATAAGGCGTCTGGCCGCTCACAAGTATCCCTGGTCGCCATTTCAACAGAAATCTGAATTGCTGCAAGATGTCATTGTAGCGCATTTGCCGTTCGTTTAATAGACGTTTAGAGGTGAAATAATTCAAATTCTTATGATCACTTAGAAACGTAAAGGGCTTTGCTGCAGAGAGTAACTCGGCTTTCCACTCGTTTAAGCAAGAAACTATTGAGTGCATTTTGGTCATCTACTTGGGAGAGGCATCCTCCCATAGCATACCCGGAGCTGTCTACTTCTAGCACGGTTTCCCGGTCTGGGTCCCATTGTGCTAGAACCGGCTCTGACGCAAATATTTTTTTTAAATTCTCAAAAGCTGAATTCTCATCTTTTCCCCACTGCCAAATTGTATTCTTTTTTGTTGACTCAATCAATGGCGCTGCAATTTCGGAGAACTTATTAACAAAGCATCTGAAGAAATTTGCAAGCCCTAAAAATGATCGAACACCTTTAACAGGTGTCGGGGCCTTTCACTCTAAGATAGCTTTCACTTTAATTGGGTCCACAGTAATGCTTTTCCCTGCTTCGACAATGAAACCAAGGTATTTAACTCGTTGGCATAGGGATTCATACTTATCAACATTCAAATATAACCCTGGCTTTTCCAGCTTACTGAGGATGCTACGCACCGTCTTCCAATGTTCTTCCTCAGTACCATTAGTGTAAGCCAAGATGTCATCAATATAAGCTGTTGCGTCGAGGTCTAGATATTCTCGGAGGTGCTCATTGATATATCTCTGGAGTGTTGCTGGTGCGTTTACAAGGCCAAAAGGAGTCACTAGCCATTCGAAAAGCCCCAATCTGCAGCGGAATGCCGTCATCCATTCATCACCTTCTCTTATCCGGATACGGCGGAAAGCTGATTTCACGTCCAATTTAGTGAACCATTTTGCCTTTGAAAGTTGTCTCAATGTCTCCTTGAATAAAGGTAGAGTATATCGATCAGGGATAGTAATCGCATTAAGCCCACGATAATCCACGCAAAAACGTAGGCCACCACTGGGTTTCGTCGCAAAAAGAACGGGTGCTGCCGCTGGTGAGTTGCTAGGCCGTGTCCATCCCTTGTTTGCTAGATCAGTCAACGTTTTGCGCAGAACTAATAATTCTTCCCGGGAAATATTATACAGGGGACCCCAGGGTGGCGATAAAGGCTTTCTATTTTCGAGTTTGAGATTGATTGCATGGTCCAGGTGCCCCCTTGAAGGAGGTAGATGCTCTGCTCCACTATCGTCCGCAAACAGGTGCGCGAAGTCTTTGATTTGATCTGGCAGACGTTCTCTGGCTTGCTCCACCGTAAGACTTGGCTTGCCTCGTAATGCCTTACTTATGTCCTGTACCGTTGCTTTACAGACTGGAACAGATCCCATTATGGAAGCCATAGTTTGAGCAGACGTACTCTCTGGATGTGGAACATCTCCAAACCCTTCTCGCCATTTCTTAACACTATACACAGATCCTCCTCCTTTCCGGAGCTTAAGCCGTTGCTCCTTTGAATGAATTACTGCGTCTTGAATCTCAAGCCGTTTCTTTCCTAGTATCATTGAGTGGCTGCTGTGGGGTACGATATATAGCCAAAGCTTAGGTGTCAAACAGCCGTCCAAGTCTAACGATATGAATGTAATATTTTTTACAACTGGCCTGTCTTTGCTTGATTTTTTGGCAGTCTCAAGGAACCTTGGAGGAATTGAAATGCGCGGCAGATTTAGCTGGGTTGTTAGATCGTCGTCAATAATGCCGTAGCAAAGGCATCCTTTATCAACCAATACCTGAACCATTTGCGTATCATTGATCAAAGCATTTAATAAAAATGGTTCTGTATTTAATCTAACAACCTGGCTATCCTCTGCATTAAGTTCCTGGGTGCCACTGTACTCGGGAGCGTCTAGTCTTCCTGCACTTCTTTATGAGCCGCATTACTTTCTATTATGTATACAGCTGGGTCTGTATCCAATAAACCCGCAGAGTTCACCTTAATGCTACTTCCCTGAGGTCTACGGGCCGGTAGCAATGGACATTCTTTGCTTGAGCAACCTCGGCGTTCGCAGCGAAAGCATTACTCTTCTTCCCCGAGCTGATCTATTTCGGCGCGAGTCTTCCACTTTGCCCGGGCCCGTATCTTCCTTCCCACGTTGGTAGCATCGATACCTCCCATTATGGTATCTCCTGAAGCATCCATATCGCCTACTTGCTCAACTCGGACAGTAGGTTTAATAGTTTCACCGAAGTTTTGTTGGTAAGAAGTATTGCCCATTGGGCCTGGGCCACTTGAATCTTGCCTGACCAAGTCCGCATCTTTGACAAGTCCTTGATTTGAAGGACCCGGAGTCCAACCCGATTTCCTTTTTACTTTTTCAACTCGCATCGCAATTTTACTAACAATTTGCACCCACTGGCTAAAATCGTCATCTGGTAGTAGGTGGTTTCCGGCTAGGGCTTGTGTCAACCTTTTGCTAATAGCATTCTCGAGCATAGAAATTTTATTTTCGTCCGCCCAAAAGTCTCCGCGAGCCCCGTTAGCTTGTTCGACCAGGATGCAAAGAAGTCGGCCCAACGCTTGTTCTCTTTCATCTTCAAGTTGTGCAGTTCAATATTGGCTTGGGAAACTCTCGTGGTGTCAAGATAAATGCGGTCCAAGAACTCCAAAAAATCGTCGGGGTCTCTGGTTTGATTAACACCGTCCGCTTCAAAAGGACCAGCTTTTTCCAACGCTTCTTCCCTCAGAGAATTGTAGATTATTAGGAAAGCTCGAGAATTATCATATCCAAACAGAATCCAGTCCATGCGGAACGTGTCACGAACTGCCGCCCGCCATGCTGGATATCTTATTCGGTTCCTGTGGAATTCGGATAACTTAGTTGGCTTGAAATTCTGTCCTGACTCTGGGGGTGGATCCTTCTCGATAACAACTCGGGAACTAGTTGCCTGGGAAGTATTGGCCTGGCGAGTTACAAGCTCCTCAAGCTGCCTTTTTAGCTTCAGAAAATCGCTCATAGAAAATGTCTGTTGCAGACTTTTTGACGCGGACCCAGGATTCTGACTATCTGACATGTTGTAAATTGGAGACCGAATTTACTGACTGAATCACTGGGTAAGATAGATTCAATATATGTCACAGTTCCACCAAGAGCGCATGGGGCAACTAATGGTTATATGTGGTCTATATTGAATCTATGGTTGAAGTATCTACCTATCTAAGACATACAACTCCGAGGATTTATAGATCTTTTCAGATTACTAGAAAGTTCCTCTCTTCTTTCCGCTGAAAGCTCCAGAAGCTCCTGGAAAGATCTCCGCCAGGATTTCCACCACGGCCTTTAGTGTTTCGATCTCGATTATCGGTAGAGTTACTGGCAAAATTGGCGGAAGTTGCCACAGGCGGTATGCTTGGATTCATGTTTTCGGCTTCCTGGATCACTGGGATAGCTTCTTTCAGCTTCAACTTGCCTGACCTGATGCGGTTTTCTGCACCGTGCCAGTTGACCATTTCCGCAGGAAGTTTGTGGGTCGATGCAAGAATTCTGTCGAGGATTTTCGCGTCAGTGAGTGGTCGGTCAGTTCATAGTAGAAGCTTCTGCATCTTGACCAAATCGGCGTAGTGTTCAGCGAAGGTAGACTTTTCGGGATCAAATTTATGCTAGTAAAATTCGATCCGAACGTTAGTATTCAAAAGGCCATCTGGACTACTGTTGAATGATTTGACTCCGTCCCAGAGAGCTGCAGCGTCGGGAGCAGCAAGAGCGTTTCTGAATTTTATCGTCCGATTTATTGAGTCAACAGAGCCGACGGTAATGATACTTGCGCGTTCATTGCCAGATACTTAGTTGCTGATATCTGAATCGGTGATGCTCGCATTTCCTGCAACTTTAATTGGCTTCTTTTCGTCGCTGGCCACAATGGACCAAACACAAGCAATTTCCAGAACGTTCTTACTTATTGACTTGAATTCGTGGTAGTTAGTACCATTGTAAATTGAAACTCGTCTCCACGTTGTTTGGTTAGCACCATTTTCACTGTCGATGATGGATGTCGACATGTTAGTAGAGTTAGATAAGAAGAGAATGAAGTATGATACTTGAGCTGACCGGGCTATAACCTGTCAAGTAATATACGAAAAGAGCGAGTGTAAATGGAGAGGGTCACAAGTAGGTGGTCACAAAAGTGCATATTTTTAATTGTACAAGTACAGGGAGTTTTTATATGTGTGCCAAGACGCACTAGATAACTCAGCATTCTTGACAGCTAGCTCACTCGTGACATATCACGTGACATAATGTATATTTAAATTTAGGGATCCTACACATGATAATAAATAGCTAGCTCTCCTTCATGGTAACTTCATACCCTCTTAATTATAACATTATTGCTCTGGCTGGACCTCGCATCATAAAAGCTTTTAAAATTTTAGAAACGTTCAAAATGACCTGGCATCTTTTATGGTGTGCATCTTTATTTTTGTGAGCATTTTTCAAGATTGATGCATACCGAACGGGCCCTAGGTAATTATTGAGTGATTGGTTGATTCCCTGAAATTGATTCGGTGTCTTTCCGATGAGCTAAATATTTACTAGACCCTTATCATGTTAAATAATCGTAGGAAATATAGCTTGTACAACATTTATTCTAGGTTGGACTACTGCTAATATCATCTGAAGAAGTACTTGTAAACAGTTCACACGTGGGTAATTACCTTCGTGACTCATCAAATCTGGGTAAGAACGATTATGTTCCAACTTCGGTTCATGCTTCGATTTATTTTGAACAAAAGTTCAATAGTGTTCTCTGCACTTCCAGAAACTGTATTGTAACCTTCTCAGATTCTTAATCATGGCCACTGGAGTCAAAGTCGACTGATTCATGTACCTACCTTCATCCGAGCATCATCTCGTCAGTTGTACATGTATATTCGCACAGCCTCGCCACACAGTACTGTCAAGAAATCCAGAAACATTTCAAAGCCCTTTCGCACAACCTTCTCCCTCTACAATAATAGTCATGGAACCCTCAGAAGAAAGTATCAGGCTCTTTGTGGAAATGGCCCCTGGGCTGTCGCGTGATGAAGTTATACAGAGGATTAAAGTGATTAGATTCCTTTGACCCATTAGAGGGAAGAATTTGACTAATTTTTCAAAGAGTAATAGCAATAACGTTGAACAAGCTATAAACGAATACTATGACTACCCTGATACAACAAAAGTGAGCACGAAAGAACTGTTCAAGTATTTGAAGGGGGGCTAAGCGTGTTCCAGTATTCATGGGAAAAACCCTCCTTTCGTGTCGAGCCAAATGTCTCTCCAAATCATCTTGGAACTAGTTAGTCAGCCTATTATATTCCTCCCGAATCTGACTTCTATCTGTATAGCATATGGTGCTCAAGGGGTCGATGTTCCGGATCCATTTCATCAGTTTAGTGTGGCGCCCTCGCGACCGCCGTCTCGCGCCAATCACACTTCTTTTGGTAAGAATAAAGTGACTGGCTCCATTACACCTGAATTGAAATCTCACCCCGCTGCGTTTTGCAGCTAACTATATGAAGCTGATACGAGTACCTCGATGCTAGGCCCGAGCATGAATGATGACGACCAAGATCCAGAGTTAACAAAAGCTTTAGCTCTCTCTGCTCAAGAAGCTGGGATATCTCAAGATAGAAGCGTCCAAAATTCCACTCCTGTTTATTTTGGCCCAGCAACGAGAGAGGTGTATAATTCTAGCCAGTGGTCCATGGTACCACTAGGAAAGTCTGCTGAAAGCGAGCTTGAGTGTGAAGCAAGCGCTGTAAATAGAATACGAGAACCTGGTACGCCGGCCTTCCTCAGACCAAGCGGTGAAAGTCATGGCTTAGGTGCTCTTATTACCATATATCACCAAATACCTATGATGCGCAATATTTTCCTGAACAACACTGATATTTTGAGCACTTATGGATATGATAAAGAATGGTGGAATGGCAAGTCGATAAATTCGAGCGAAATAGATGTGGAGGAGAGATTTGTTAGCGTTGGTCGAGAATTACAACGATTGATGGCGTTTCTTGATAATACCGAACGCAGCTATGGCTCTGTGGAGGCTCTTACCAGCTTGCTGAGTGTTAATACGGTGAGAGAATATGTTCAGGTGCAGGAAAGTGAGGACATATACAGTAATCTTCTAGAAGCCTGGAGAAAAATCCATCAAGAAAACAACCCTGGCGCGATCAATCAGATCTTCAGTGTGGGAGTTGCCACTGAAGAGACAGAGCAAGATGAACAGAGATTCGCCATTCTAAAACTTCTCCCGCCTAACAATTCTTTTTACGAGAATTTATACGATATCTGTGATGAATGTCTTTGGCCGGATTTTTATCCTGTGGACTTACCAGGGAGTCCCTATCTTTCTCATGTCGCTGAAATATTTACTTTCAAGCTAGAAACAAGTAGAGCTAAGAAGAATATAGACATTCCGGCTGTTTGGTATCCTGATCGATACATGAAGCCCTCACGAGAAGCGTCATTGGAAATGCGCATAAAAAAGCGCGAAATTCTGGAACAGATGGAATTAATCGCTAATATGGAGGATCGACTCACTAATGTAAAATTAAGGAATGGAAAATCGTTCACTGTTAAGCATATGTTTGATACATGTATCAAGCATGATGAGGCATCATTAGCAGATCTGGTTCAAAGTAACGAGGAGGGTCGAGAAATCATTGCTAACCACAGTACTGCAGCTGTAAATCTTAGCGCCGAGATTCGAAAGCTAGTTGCAAATGTTGATAGAAAACTCATCGGTGCCTGCCTACCTTTACTATTCGACTTTGTTAGTAAAGCTAACATAATTATCCAGATTTAGATAAAAAGAAGAAAACTCTTTACACTCAGTTTCGTCAATTATCTACACTGCACACTTGCCAGCCTACTTCTCCTACAGCAAAAAGGTTGAAATCTTACAGCCTTCGCGGGGTTTGCACTAGGGATGATATCATGTATGTCTGTCAACGCTTAGAATCGCCCCACAGTCTAGATACTACGTCAGATGATTTAGGAGCGCCTCTAGACCAATGGTGGCAAATTATCTACGCTTCTCCGTCCATATACAGTTTGGAGGTAATACCCACTAATCTCACCTCTGACGTCTCTTACGCTAAGTAATTTGAACAGCGTACCACTATTGATGAAGTTCTTGCTGCTGCGAAACAAGAAAGTAAAAGTCCACTTTTAGTTTATGCTTCAGAAAAAGCGCTTACTGCGCACAAAATGGCACTTCCTAAGCCCCTTGAGAGATTTGTGCATTGGGACAACTCCATATTTAAAAATGAACTCCAAATCGATCGAGCAAAAACAGAAGATGAGCTTGCTGAAGCAGTACATCAACATAGATCAGATTTATCCCCAGGAACATCCTCAAACAATTCAGCACAGCACCATTCTGTTGACGTCCTGGACTTTAGTAGATCTGTAGAGACTAAGAACAAGGAAGATTTGTCCGAGGTAGGTAGATATAACAATCGCTATCTGGATCAAAATACAGAGAATTTGATTGTTGGAATTGATCCATCACTCATTCAACAAACTGATAATGAAAATGAATTACCCCAAAAAACAACCCAAGAAATGGTAGAACGCTCTAGTCTACTGAAGAATAGTTGGAAACGAGAGACATTGGACGGAATGGATTTGGACTCAGAGGTTCCAGGCGAATTTCGAGAAGCGACGAACTGACGACTCACGAGAATGAACGCGGCTACAGATATGACGAGGAATTAAAAATTATTACCTTTTCTTTTTTTGTATAACTAGCAGAGCTCCCTAAAGAGCGCACCCGCACATGGGAACAGTTTATTTTTTACTGGAACGAGCTCCAGTAGATTTGCCAATACTGAGGTTATCGTGCAGGGAAGATTATTTCAGTGGACAAAAAATTGTCCACTGACGCGTGCCCACCCACCGGATAGAATCACCCCTGCTCAAAGTTTTATTCGATGAAGGTGGATCTTTGGTGCCAAATCAACATGGATTCTAATATAATCATTAGATTTTAGATCGCTGGACCATCTGCATAGTCTGGCTAATCTTTCCAGAGGTCTAAATCTGTTTTAGTATCACTGTGGTTTTTTTCTTCAATTCGGAAGTGATAATAATATTGATGCTGTCGTCAACGACGAACGTCCCTCAGTGCACACAGAAAATTCTTTCTGGTCAGCGTGATATGTACGAAGTCCTCACACGCCACGAGAGAGAAACAAAGTTCAACTGGCTTGAAATTTTATTTTCAACAATTCTATTAAGATCAACTAAAGACTCCCTCAAATCAATTGTCACCAAAAATTCTGTCACGCTTCTCCTTACACTGTATATATGTCGTAGCGAAATCTGAAAATTCAGGACAAAACAATACCTATGTAAATACATGTATAGTTCCAAGATTTTTATTCCGAGACCATATCTTAGGCATGGCTCTTTTTATTCCGCGCTGCTTAATCCCGGTTGCAAGCTCCCAGTTATTGGTGTTATTCGCCTTGAATCCCTCAAGGAACTTCGTGTTGCCGAATTTGTGTGCTTCTGAAGAATTTCAACAGAAATTTTATCGCCGAGGGTACGTCATCTACGTAATCATCTGGAGACTCATTATTCTTCTCTAACCCTTCTTCCCGAATCTCGGACTCCAGATCACTCTCGGTATCACTTTCGGTATCACTTTCGGTATCACTTTCGGTATCAGTATCGGAGCCCAAATCGGCATCAATGTCTGGTGATAAGAGCTTAGCCTGAGGTTTGAGTTGTGGGCGAATGACAAGTTATCTATCGATCCAACAAGGAAACTGTCAGGGAATGCTGCTTTGTCAGCCTCTCACTTAAGTGAAAACTCTTCATGCACTTAATATTCATCTGTCCTTACCTTTGATGTTATTCATAAACTGATTCCAATATACTTTATCCTCATCATATTCATATATTTATCTTCCTGTTCATGACAACGTGACTCTCTACGACACTCATAATCTAACAGACACTTCCTCTGCCTACGAACTTCGGGAAAACATCGAGTAGCATTGGAAATATCCTTGTAGCAGGATACTACATGCTCACAGATCAGAAACCTGCTTGAAAGAAATGATTTACACGCACAGGTCCCTTTAATGGATCTGTGTGGCGTTCAATCAAATTTTGATGTTCCACCTGACAGCTCTGCAAAAGTTTCAATGGTAGCTTGAAGGCCTAAGTAGGAATAGCTGATCAGTGCTCTTTATTGAGCATGGCTGGCATTCGTTCCAATGCTTGAGGGACTGCCTGAGACACCAACACCCAGATGACTCAATCAATCCGGATGATTAGAGCGACGAAGATAATCGTACTTTATCCTTCGCCAATGCGATTCAAGAATCATGGTTGTTTTTAGAACTGGCATACTATCCAGATTGGCGGTGCGTGCCCAAAGTTTCCAACCATCTGGCACATACCAATTGATAAAAAGATATGACCAAAGCCGGAAACAATTACGAGCAGGGAACGATGCATACAACACATTGATACAGTCAAAAATTTTTCTCCTCGGCAGAGCGAAAAGTACCATTTTGATCCGGTATCATTGAGTGCACGTTGAAAACCCGAATAAACATCAATCATGGTACCTCGTTCAGCTTCGTCGATAGTCTCGACCCTGCCGAGCTCAGGAATTGGTTCTTTCGAGGATTGACACTGACAAAAACCATATCGATGAACTGTATCAGGTTGTCAGAGTAGCATGTAGACAGCGGGGGGGTGGACAGGGTGGTTGACAGGCTAAAGGGTGCCGTCCTACATAATACAAGAGATAGATGTATTACCACTCGGCCAAAAGGCCAGACCAGAATCATAGAACACTATGACCCGGTTATCTCCATATCTATATTATACAAGAAAGGCAATCCTGACACAGGTCGATGTGTAGGACGAGAACCCCAACAAATTTTCAAGGTCAGTACAAAAAATCTTGCCTTTTCCGGATGGTAATTGGCCCGAGTTATCTTCTATCAAGCCTGCGAGAGCTTCTTTCTGATGGTATTCTTTGTCTGCCAGTAGCACAACTGCCCAGTAACGTTTAGCCAGACGTTCTGAATCGCAGAATTTTCCTTGTCATATCCCAAGAATGTTGGATTACATCCTGCATCCTTGGGCGGTTGAAAGAGCTGCTTCAGAATGCAGGTCGTTGAACCCTTAGTATTTGCGGAAGACAACTCCTACAAATAGGTAGCAAAATGGAACTCCAGCCCAATCAAGCTTGGCGAGTACAGCCAACAGACTCATACCTACACTTAAGTTGTTTACATTTATTACGAGTCTGGGCCATTTTGAATTTTCCACTCGAACTAATTGTGCTGTACGTCGCGTTTCTCACAGGTTCCTTGGCTCTAGAAACAAGGGCATCCATAGTTGCACGGATATAAAATTCCAGACCACGTAAATTTCCAGATGAGTATGCCGCATGCTGGAATTTATTTTCACTTTCATGAAGGAATTTGGTCGCAGAAATCACCAGGTCTAAGTGACGTTTCCAAAGACTGGGGTTGGCACAGTGCCATTGGCAGTAAAAATGGTGCTCGGCAACCCGATCTACATCTGGTCTTTTCGAAGCCTTAAGATCTCGGTAAATTTCCGCAGGAGAGTGCCCTAAACGCTCCTCAGCGACGAACGCCAAAGCTGCCGTTGATAGCCTGATATCGGTACATGAAGCGTGATGTCAGCGACGCAGGACAGTCAGCCGACGATTCGTGAGATCTGATTTGATAAGATCAGAAAGTTGTGAGGAGGAGAAGTAAATTGATGATGCTGAAGATGGTTCGATGATAGATAGATAAGGTAGAATGAATAATCTGTATCAAAAGATGTCGTGAACCCTCCAGCTCTGATTTAAGATTCGCATGTATATACATCAAGCTTCAGTTCCATATTTCCTTCACATAAAAACATGTAGGGTAATAGCTAGCATTAAGCACATATTTCCCAGCGCCAAGTCTTTTCCCAACATGAAGTTGTGCTGACCTATTTCAGTACTGCTGACTGGATCCCTCGCAGTTGATCTCTACTAGTTCATGATGCATGCAGCGTGCAGTGGAGGTGATATACAAATATATACAAATGGGTGAACAACCATTGGAAGCCCTACTTTCACGAGGAAGACGCGATATCATATTTCTTACAGATAACCAGCTTGGTCTCACAGGGAAATACTTCATCTGGAGACGGTCACGTTTGGCCAATGTCTCCCTTTTTCACACGCGGGCGGAATCTTGACAGCAGCAGTAGTCATACGCGAGTTCATTGATATTTCTTGTCCTCAGCTTGCAAAATCGGTGTTCACCTGCCTTACGAATGTTATCCACTAGTACATCAACAGCTTGATCTTGTTGAAGAAATTCGGCAATATCATCGTCGTTGATCTCAACTGACACTCTAAGATTGACGGGAGGCGGGTCGAGATCAAATGTGTATCGCATGTCAGACAATTTCTCTTGTTTCTGCTGAGGAGTTCAATGAAAACTGCTCCAGGGCGCAGGAGAAATCCTAGCAAGGCTCAATTTCGTACAAGAAACTGTCCCATCGTTCCAATTCAGCGCAGGCGTGTTTCCTGGGCTCAGGGGCAGGATTCTTGTGCTGAGAACAAGTCTTCATTCTCACGCCCTGTTTATTTACTAAAAATTCATTCGCAGGACGAAAACATTAGCATTTCGTGCAGAATACCTTAGAAGAATCCATGTCGAATGGTGATACCGTGAATTGAGACTTGCGATACGTGCATACTCGCGCCGTGCAGTTCCGGTACACTGGGAGAAATAAAAGCTGCTGTACCGTTCGGCTCCCGAGTGTGGAATCCGACAGGCCCCCGTCCCAACTTGGGGCTACATTCTGTCACGCAGTTGGCGAATATACCCCCAGGTCTTGGCGTGGCACCCAAAAGCCGATGGTCAAATATCAGTAACTCTCATCGGCATCGACATCGGATGATGGGCGATGTAGCGGGATCTGGCAAGTGCGCACGGCGGGAGATCTGAGGCACATTGTACCGTTCGAAGTTAATAGCCACTTAAGGATCCCCGAATACTCTTAAATCAACATTATCTTCAACTGTACAAGGCACTCTATGTCTTGAAACAATCGCCTCGTGAGTGGTTCCCTAAAGTGAAGCAGATCCCAATTTTTTTTATCATCACCAATGGGGGAAAATCGAGAAAGACTATACATTCTTCTGTGTGACGCCTGGCTAGCCGATAGTATTCCTGTAGCCTATGCTGTACAGCATAGGAGTACGGATGACGAAGTTATGCTCACGGCAGTTCGGCGCATAATATTAAGTGTTTCCGAATGAGGCTAGGTCTTTGGGGAAACCTACTGGATAGGCCGCTGGACCGTGCGCTGTAGAAGCTACTAGACTACCTTTTGGGTAGAATTCTACACACTTCTAGAATATGGCGCCTATTGATATAGAGATAGTTTTATCTTGATGCGGAAATTCTCTTTTTAGATAGACAATTAACTACCATTGAATATACAGTTGCTCCAGCCTCTATACATCAATCCATGATATTCTGTTTGTTGATAATATGCTGGCCTGTGGGCGCCGGTCACTCATAAATAACGTGCAACTCAAGGTAATGAGCAGATGAGGCTAGCTTTAAGAACTTGGGTCCTGTTGAAAAGTTTGTAGGTTTCCAAGTAAAGAGAGACCGAGCAAATCACCGACTTATTATTCACCAAGAAATGTATGTGAAGAAGCTACTTGAGCGACTTGGGGTGAGCAGATTTAATAGAGTCGCAACGCCATTAATACCTGGGATAGTTCTCAAGGAGTATGAAGACGATTAATATCTCAATGACGACAACGCGGCTTTATATCGAAAACTTATAGGATCGACTATCTGCTGCACCGGTGGCAACTAATTCATCCAGAAGAGATAACCGCGTCTCCGTGTCGAGTGTTGCTCCTGCGAAGCCAATGTCAAGGTTACTCCTCGTGCGTAGGCTCGTCCTAGATTGAGAGGCCCGAATCAGTCGATATTTCGCGACGTATGACGCGCGGCTGGCCATTCGACCTGTCATCTTTTTTTTAATCATTCTTGTGTATGCAGCCTATAGGCTATGACACGAATGACCCTGGTGCGGTACATGGAGCGATGTTTCAACATGACATAGGGGGCACTCACACCGAACATCATTTGAAGACATAA
>JAKRRZ010000514.1:0-19716 GCA_022627015.2 Podosphaera aphanis | reverse complement strand
TAAGACATACAAAGTGACGGGTATCACTTCCGAAATAGGCTTAGCTAATAATGATTTTATAGAATTTTGTATGGCGATACCCCTACCTATAATTGAAATTTACATTCACGACCCTAGAACGAGAGTAGGCCCCCCCACTAGAAGTTTCTTCATAAAAGAGTCCTAACGGAAAGGTGCACTTAACGTTTGTAATTAATACTATTCGGATGCTAGGCAGGAAGGCCTAGGTCCCTCTAATCTTTTTTGGGTCATCTAAACACTGATACGTCGGGTAGCTTTTTAAGGCTGGGCTAACCGGCACGTGTTACATAGTTTCACGCTGCTGTACGCGGGCACGACGCTTAAGTAATATAAAAAGAAGATCGCGAAGGCAAAACCCAAATAATTACTGTTCAGTAGAACCCCTCTAAATCAATAGTGTTGGGACCGGCAAAAGATATTAATTTATAGGAGTTATTAGTTTAGAGGGATTAATTAAGAGGGGTTTTACTGTATATGATTCCAAAAATCTAAACTAAGGAGAGAAAGAGATTTACGAGATCCGAAATCTACACTATGCAAAAAAACTTTCAACATAAATCGCGAAATTTGATTCTAAAGCCCATCACTCTCTACCAACTGAATGAAATAGCTTAAAAATTCACGTAGATATAAATTAATTTCTAATAATCAATATTTCACAATTTGGAGTGGTGTAATTCTCTACAAAAAAAATGGTGGCTAGATGAAGTTTACAATTTTGGCAGACAGTTTTTTTGCCAGCTTATCTAATATCTAGTATTCCCACCTTTAGCAGCCAAAATTGCTTCAATTCGCCTCGGCATTGACTCTATTAGATTGCGACAGGTGCTTGCTGGTATCAGGGCCCATTTTCTCTGTACTCGTTGCCATAATTCCCCTACTCCTTTTGGGGGTTCGTAATAGGCCCCAAGTCTTCTCTTCAACTCTTCCCAAAGGTGCTCTATTGAGTTTAGATCTGGGAACTGGGCAGGCCAATCTAAGCATTTAATATTCCTGGACCTAAGAAATGACGTTGTAGCGCGGGCGGTATGCTTGGGATCATTATCTTGCTGAAAAATTGGCTGGTTTGTCGGAGGCATATCTTCCAGAAGGGACGCTGCCTCCATACAAAGAGTGAGATTCTCCTGCAAAATACTGATGTATTGCTGTGTATTCATCTTTCGCACTACTTGGACCATTGCGTCCGGTCCAGACCAGACCATGCATCCCAAAATCATTATGTTGCCCCCTCCAAACTTGAGCGTTGGGACGATACCTCTCCCAGCAAGTCCGGGTTGGGGTTTTCGCCACATATACTGTATTCCGTCACTGCATATCCGATTGATTTTTGTCTCATCAGACCAAATCACTCTTTTCCAGTCTTCAATGGTGCATTCCTTATGCTATTGTGCCAAATTTAATCGCGCTTTTTGTCCTTCTTCCACGTCTTTAAACCAGCTGGTCGTAGGAGATTTCGCACAGTTTAAGGGGTTACAGAGATAGAGTAAGCTTCTTTTAGAGCTGCAGCAACTTGTTTGGGGGCTCTATGCGTTTCATTGGTTATGTCGTGGACGATTTGCCGCCTAAGCCGAGGAGTAAGTTTGCTAGGTCGACCACCTTTACTGCCACTACCAATGTTGGAAATAGTCTTCCGGAGTCTGCCGACAACGCATGGAGAACAATTAACTCGAATAGCAACGTCACGGCACGAATTTCCTTCTTTCAGTAGCTCAACAATTCGTTCTCGTGTGGCTTTAGTCAACCGAGGCATGATGCTACACCAAGACATTCATTACTAACTATGATCCTGCTCAATTTTTCGAAAAAAGTACTCACCGAAGTCTTATTTAACTATCTGACGATGAACTGATGGCCAAGTTCGTTCGGATGGTTCCTAATGTTGAGTTTTGTGCAGGGTAAGTAACTTGCCAGATACCTGCAAAAAAACTGTCCAAAAATCGTGAACTTCATCTAGCCACCATTTTTTTGGAGAGAATTACACAAATCCAGATCGTGAAATAATAATTATCAGAAACTAATTTATAACTACGTGAATTTTTAAGCTATTTCATTCAGTTGGTAGAGAGTGATGGGCTTTAGAATCAAATTTCACGATTTATGTTGACAGTTTTTTTGCATAGTGAAAATAAATGTGTGATGCATCAGATAATCCACAGATAACGCAATGAAAATTGGTACGCTTCACGCGTAGAATCATGTGACCCAAATAATTGGTGACAGGGCTGTCACCGTGACGGACAACCTAGCAACGGATCTGGCATTGGACCGAAGCCGAAAGTACCTGGTGAAGCATCTACCGAGGAAATTCGTACTGTCAACACTGCCGAAGAATCCAGCATCACAAAAAGAGCCCAGACGTCAACAAAAGGAAAAGGGCACTGACAAGGCGCCAGCTATAAAAGCTGATCGCAGCGTTGACGCGATGGAATAAATCAAGCACACGAGCAAGCTGCCAGCAAAGTTTCCGGTTGAGCCAAGTTGAGCATCATCTCCCGGCCGCAGAGAATGCCAATACGCTTCCAGATCAACGCCTGTCAGGAACGGGTTCATGGTCTACCCGCGGGTGAATTTTTCCCTACGATGTCTGGGTCACGGATTAATGGGCCTGATATAGATCCGCTCTTTTGATGTGTGCATGAGAGGTTGGCCGGAGAAAAGGTGTTGGGCAAAGTATGTGTGCGCTTGCTGTCGCGAACAAGTTGCGTGTAATTAGTAATCAAGACAATTCGATATTGCAATCGCTTACACACGTCAGGTATCTGTAAAACAGTGTCAAGAGCGGGTATGATTCTAAAGGCAATTGATTAAATAGAAAATTCAGTGGAACAAAATTACACATCTTGTTCTCAAGTGAATTTATATGACGAAGCAGCTGCGTGATCCGAACGAAGCCTAACCAACACCCTCTGAATCATGTGTTTCTTAGAAGCTATGTAGCTACTATTGTATTAAAAAAAAGACCGTGAAAAGCCCCAAAGAAAAAGTGCACAAAGTCTATTTAGAATGACGCAGGAAAAAACGCCGTGGAACCGTCGTCAGAAAATGAAAGGCCCAGCGGGAGCTTCTACATATACACGGCCCGAACTTTTGATACAGATGGTCATGGGAAAAATGCCTTTGGCCGCGGAATTCTACCCTTCATCCCCAACCCGTGCCGACCGAATCATCATACACACACGTAAAAACGCCACTACAGTCCATGTCCATGCGCCATCATCTGTCCCGAAAATAAAGCACCATCTGTACTACCAGAAACTACACCATCCAATGTAATGCTGACACAAGTTTTCGAGCTTGGTCGCCTCACTCAAGAGTTTGTCTACTTGTGTGATGTAGTTTAGCTCTTCTTTTGACTTGAAGTCAGTCCCGGTCAGTTTTTCTTTCACTCGATGTAGGACCTGCATTGCACGTGCGTTTTGGGTCTCTTGAACTCCATTATCTTGGTTCTCGTTATCTGGTCGACAGATGGAATTCGTTCGAGCTCGGGCACGTGAAACAGGACCACCCGGATCGGGCATATTTGTCGATGCCTCGGACGCTAGGATAGAAGCGCGTCGCCCTTTATCGATGATAAGAGACTCGTGGCTTCCGGAGCGAAGGTTGGGACCAGTAGGAGAGACATCACCTCCTGTAAGGCGCCAGTTGAGGAGGGGATCATGGATAAACTGTGAGGCTTGATTAAAACGAATTACTTTGAACAGGAGGGCTACACTTACAGCTTCCAATACAGCCATCAAAGATTCCTTATTATCACGGAGTACTCTCATCACGTTTTCACAGGTAATCCTAAAGCTACCCTCGATGTTGCTAACTTCCATAGCATATGTCAACATTCTGGTCAATCGGAAAGGTACTCGCTCAGGATACTTCTCACGGTGCATCGCGATCTCAAAGCAATCACCAAAATCGATGTGGATAATCATGCCCGTGATTTTATCCAGCATCAGGTTCGACGGATGCCTATCTCCCAGGCCAAGGATATACCCGACCATTGACATGACACCTAGAGACCGAGTGTAGTTGGTTCTCCTTTCAAGCCAAGACTCAGAACTTTTACTCTTGAGCCACAAGACTCGGTACAGATCCTGACCGGTAGTGTTATCGAGGGCATAACCAAACACTTCAACTTTCTGCATCAGAGCAAGATTATCATAGTCAGGAGCCATTTGGAGCATGATTCGATGTTCAATATTTAGCAGAATTTTCCGACTCTCTCTATACTCACGAATCAGGACATGAAGAGTGTCACTATTTGGGACCCAGCCCAAGAGACCTGAATTTTGTGAAAGTGGAATTGCTGGATATCTTTGAATATTTAGATGTCGTTTGTAAGATTCCGAATCATTAATCATTAGCGTATTGCAAAGCCCGAAGAGCTGCATAACCCGTTCATCTTGACGGATATCTTCGTGGCCTTTTAAAACAAAGGTATAAGTAACACCATCACTTCCGAGGAGACTCAGCTTTCTAGGGCGCTGCTTCGAGGAGATGACGATAAATACTGAGTCAAAATTAATAATCCTGATGATAGGTTTGCCGCTGGTGTAAGTCCCAGGCACAGCGAGGTCCAGATTGCGAGCATGGAGGAGATTAGGAGAGACATATGCAAGTTCTAGATTATTGAGTTGTGGTAGTTGGCGCGCTATTCTCCTAAAGACTTGATAATAGAGATCCCAAGCCTGATTGATATCTCCTACATCACTGGTTTTACGATAAGTAGCACACCACTCGCGGGCTTCTTGAAGATCACGGCCAAAGGTTTGAGCAAATGATATTTCCCTTAGTGTCTCTGGGCCTTTGTCAAGCATATCGTGTAATGGTGCCAGAGTGGCAAACATGCCCTCGATATTTCGGTCGCCAAAGTAAAGGCGTGAGGCTTCCTCAAGACCTTCATGCCATAACTCATGCCATAAAACGGCTACACGAATTAGTTCATGGCTAACGATGTCCGCCTGCTCCACAAGTCGAGAACTATGCTGCCGCATACTTTCCATGATTTGCATCGCGGACCTTGATCTTCGTGTATTTGGCGCAGATTTCATTGCGACTGTTAGAGGATAAACAAGCGCTTGGGGATGTGCTCTTCCAACATCAGCAAGTAAGTTGTGAATAGACTGTCTAACTCGCGTGTTTGGTTGATTGATTCTAGCAATTAATTGAGGGATTACTTCTAGCCAAGTATCAACACTGACAGAGCCAAAGCCTTCTGTGACTGCAAGATTAACTTCGGGGCTACCCCCATGGCCAAACCAGAGAGTTAACAGCCTTAAAGTATCCTGTAAAGAGCTACCCTGGGACAGTGCGATCGACTTGAAAAATCCATGAATAGCCGGTACGACGTAATCGATAATGACGTTTTGTGGCAAAGAAACTTCGCGTTCTTGTTCGCCTTGTTTGCTAAGAGCCTGGACAATCTCGAAGTTTGCAAGAGCCCAAGAGTGCCAAGCTTTGTACCAGCTAGGGCTGAAGTTTGCAGCTGCCCTGTATGAGTTGAGGATTTCACTGACAGCATCATGGTTCCAATCCCCTTTTCTTAACGCAACTTGCCACTCGCCCTGCTTGAGGTAACAACGAGCGAGCAGAGCATACTGTTCAGAATATTGCTGTAAGTCATTATTATTATTTTGAGAGGTGACTAGTGCGTTGCAGTCAGAAGATACACTACCGGTACTTATTTCCAAGGAGCCGTGGCTATCACCGGGATTCATGATCTGGGGTCGCATCTGAACCGTTCGGATGAAGTCTGCTAGCTCACCTGTAAAGCTTTGTAAGGCATCTAAGGCGAGTTCGTTTCTACCATTGGCCCAGTGAAATTTAAGAATAGCATATTGAACCGGAGGCGGTATCCCCATTGCCATAAACTGATCTCGACGATTCAGACTTTGGTTAGATTTCAGGTTTGGATCAGAACTTGTTTCAGACGTTGACAAGACACATTCAAGATTCACGTTAGTCCCTATAAGCATTTTCAGATGCTTCTCTGCTAGGCCCATCCTTCCGGATTTTCGACAAAGGTTTGCAAATTTAATCGTCATCTGCATATTCTCTTCGGGTGAAATAACGAGAGCTCGGACCTTCAGCATTCTTTGCCAAACTTCTACGTTTCTCTGACACCCAAGAAGTCGTTTTTCCCAAGTCTGTCGCATGGTCTCCTGTCTCGCAGGATTATTGTTACTTTGCTTGTAAACAATGATCTCTTCTAACTCTGCAAGCATTTGAACCCGAACAACAACAGTGTAGGCTCGGTTGTATGATTCACTGACTAATGCACTTAATTCAGTATCCAGGCCCTCTCGAGCTTTCTGAACAAACATGGCAGCTTCTCTGTACTGATTGCGATGTAAAGCGAGGATCGCACCGAAAAATGATCGATCCGGAGTATTTGCCTTCATTACGCTTAGATAATCATCCATTAAGTCCCATTGACCTAAGCCCCACGCTGCTGCAGTTGCCAAAGGGGCAACTGCACGTTTTATATCAAGAGAGGAAGTGTGCCATTTGTCTTGAGCTAGCGCTGAAAGAGCATCCCATTCTCCTAGGGCATGGAGACATCTCATTTTGCCCATAATTATATCAAAGGTTTGAGCTTGGTCAGGGAAATTCTCTTCTCGTTTTCGATAAAATTCCAACGCCTCTTCCCATCTTTCAAGTTTCTCGAACCAGGTCTCTCTGAGCGTGATGCCATCTTTGTAGAGTTGTGCTCGTCGTAAAATCCCAATGGCTGCATCGTACTGTTGCAGTTGGTTGTTAATTTGAATAAGAGCTTCAACAGCAATTCCAGACTGATCCTGAAGAAATTCCAGCTCTTTGAAATGCAATGCTTTAGCCCAAGCATGACATCTTCCAGCCTCGCGTCCAAGGACACGGATATCGATGGGAAGAGACTTGTCATCATGCTCCATGAACTCAGCAAGGTTAAGCAGGATTCCGAGTAAGTCGGGGGTGACATGTGGGGAACGGATTGCGAGTTCGATATTCTGCATCAAATCATCTTGATATGGTCCAAATAGGTCTACCCAACATGACACAAAAGCGGAATTGAACAATTCACGAGCCAACGGTGGGTGGATTGCCGCGAGAGACGCACACGCCCTGAGAGCTTGATTAGGAGACTCTGTCAGAATTGTGACGCTTAGACGTCGCATCCATTCTGCCCAATCTTCTTTTGTAGACTTTCCAGTGGCATCCCATGCAGCTTTCAGATGAACTGGGTTTAGGTCTAATTTTTTATTTTGGACTTCAGTAGCGATACTATCGTCAACTGAATTGCGAAAACGTTCGTCAGCATTCAGATCCTGAGGTAAGACTTCTCCCTTTTGAAGTTTGCTGACCAGAAGTTCATAATTCTGATGTGTAATTTGTTGCGCAGCAAGGACTTTGTTGACTGTATTTGCAAAGTGAAGGTAATCTTTTCCTAGCTGAAAAATTAGTAGACAGAGCGTATCGAGAGCTGCAAGTCTCAATGTTATGTCGTTTCCACTAAGGACCCTCGACAAGGGATGGATTATTTTAGAGGCAAAATCATTGAGATTAACTTGTCGAGACATTTTCCCGATAGTTTCAATGGCAAGCTTACGAATGAAGGAAGGTTGTTGTGGTTTTTCGAATACGCCCACTATGACAGGAACTATTAAATGCACATACTCTTCAGCACTCTGACCAAATACTAAGAAGGCATGCATGACTCTTTCAGAAACAATTCGTCTAGTGGTATTATCTTTTTCCAGGGCGCCTAGCATGAGAGGTAGAATCTTTGCAAGGTAGATCTTAAAATCACCCTCTAATGACCGTGAAATTGCTTCAACTAACTGAAGAATATTCGTTTTCAAACCATTGGGGTGATTCCAAAACTCCTGTAATACGGTCACAATATCGGGTAAAAAGCTTCGGATGTGCTGGCGTACAATTCCAACGAGGATACTTAGTTGACTGAAATAAGAATCAAGTTTAATCGCAGAGGCACTTCTGATAACAGCAATAAACGCGGGAACTACCTTGTCGAGAAACGGAACACACTCTAGCTGCAAAGTTCTAAAAATATTCATAATGGCTTCCACGACAGCTGCATGGTGCTGTACTAAAGATTGATCCCTTAGTATCTGAAGAAGAGCATTGATCACAACTGTGGGAAAATATTCTTTATTTGAAGGAGTGAGGCCAGTCATCATTAATGAAATGTCAGTCAACTGACTCGACTCAAGTCGCAGCTGAGACTCGGGCGATCTTTCTTCGACCTGCTGATGTCTGTAAGGATCTAGCGCACCCAAAATTCCCATAAGCTTTATAGTTTCCTGTCGTAAAGGACCACGGTGAGGCTCTGTTCGAACTATGGTTTGTAGAATTTCAAGGAGACTAGGGTAATCCAAGTATGGCTTGATCACATAGCCGGAATTGCTCGCAAATTGTCCCAACGTTCTCAACGCTGATTCACGCTTAGTAACAGAGCTTTGGTCTTGTAGTGCTTCGATAATTATTGGCATTAGCTTGTCAATATAAGGTTTCATACTTTCTCCACCAACTGTAGCAAGATCACCGATAGCTTTTAAAATGGTTGAAGAAACACTAGGATTAGGATCTCTAGCTTTTGGAAGGAGAACAGAAACCATAGGATCGACATACGGCTTTATTAGACCTTGAGCATTTTGAACGAGAAGACTAAGAAGCTTTGCACTATCTTCTTTGTTTCTTGCAACATCAGAAAACTCCAATTCAGTAAGAATTTGAATAAGAACCTTCCTTAAAGATGGAATTACATAAGCAGGATTGACATGTATTAAGCGGCCGATAATTGTGATAGCAGCCTCCCTGACCGCAAAGACTTCATCATTAAGAGCAAAAAAAAGAGTTCTAATATTTTCAGCTTTGGCTAAATGACGGTCAAAACGCTCGTCTAGAGCTGCAAGAACAGTTCTTCTGATACAAGGGTCTGGATCAGCTACACCAACCGTCAGAAGCTTTTCAATGACATCATTGACAACTTGTAATGCATGATAGCTAGTTTGATTAACAACTGGGTCTCGAACATAAAGCTGACAGCAGGTTAATGCGGCAGCCTCTCTTATTTCCGGGTTATCGCCATCTACATATTTGATTGCCACGTCGCGAACAAATTCATTGAGGACATGACCCGAGAAGTCAAAGCTGCCAAGGGTATTAAGAGCCAGTTTTATTTCAGCTTGTCGGTTCTCGAAAGCCTGCAAATCTTTTGAATCCTTGGGAACAACTAGAGCAGAGCTAATATTATTGGAAGTTGGAGCCCCAAGAGGCTTAAAGCTCTCGCCACAAAGAATTTTGCTAAGCATGTCCAATAATCTCTCTTGTATGGTCTGCTTGACTGGAGGTATATAAAAGGCCATGTCTACTAATGCTTGGGTGAGTTTCGGTGTCAATTCGCAAGCAAAGATAGGATCAAGTAGAGCTTCCATGTACTTGCTAAGGGTTTGGCCAACCGCAACAGCTAGTCGACTTATACAGTCAAATATTGGGTCGACAGTGCCACTCCGTCTTGATCTGACACTGAGTCCTTCGCGTACGTAGATTAAAACGCCGTCCAGATAGGGAGCAATAGCACTCTTCACGGCATTTGCAATATTTCCAATAGCTAAAAATGCATCGTTGCGATCTTTATCTTTCTTCAACATACCAGACAAAAAAACCATAAATTTATGCAAGTGACTGTGCGCAAACTCAGTTGGAGAATAGTTTGCCAGCTCTGGTATCAACATTACGGCTGTGCGGCGAAGATAAATATCACGATGATCCTTGTGCCTGAATACAATGTCACAAACTTCTTGATAATGTTCGTGCATAAACATGCCTCCTTGCTGAAGTAGCTCCTTGATCACAAGGAAAGAGCCGTGAATGTGCTCCACAGAGCCTTGCCGGACGCCAGCAACAGCTTCATCGTAGATCTTAAGCTGCCACGTCTGACGCATGGGTTGATCTCGCTCTCTAATTATTTGAAAACAGGCACTGATAGCCTCTGCAGCTGTTTGTCGAATGAGGAGTCTCTGGTCGCGTAACCCTACCCAGAGCTGATCAAAGGCCAAGCCAACAAATGCATACATCAAAGTTGGCGCATTTCTGGCAAGCTCCCGAAGAACTAATACTGCACTGTATCGTCGCTCTTCCACTCGATCTGACTGTAGCCATTCCAAGGCGGTTTTGACTTCACTCTCAACTAATTCTGAAATTAGCGAGCCTCCAGGCCGACATATCCTTCCCAATGCCGCCGCTGCAGGCTGCATCGGCACTAAATCTTTTCCTTTCAAGACAGTTCGAAGACATTGTGTAAATCGCGTAACTTTTTGACCTGAGTCAACCCCATCAAAATCGATGAGGGCATCGAGCGCTGTGATTCCTCCAAGACGATCCGCTGGATCAGTGCCATGTATAATCAATTGACTGATTTTGGTATTAACTACACTGTAGAACTCGAGGAAGCGTTCGGGTGATAAATCTACTACTGTATGAGCATGTTGCCTTAAACCTTGCGAATCTTACCTCTTGCTGTGACGCTGACAAGTTCCCTTAATTCCAATGCAGCACGCCTCCTTAGTTCGTCACTGTTTTTGCTGCTAAGGTTAGCGTACTGGCGCGACTTGACAGCAAGATTCCGACCTTGAGCGCAACTCTTGGACAATGCGACCAAGTGCCTCTTGTGCCGGCTGCGACGACATCTTGCGCGAGGATTCCGATCAAAAGCCCGTCTATATCATGTCTAAAGAGCCCATGAATTCAGCTAGTGCCCGAGATATTCTCCTAAATTTTTAGCTTAGTAACTGAGCTGGGCTGGGCTGGGCTGTGGTGTTGTAGTTGGGGTTACGTCAACCAGTAACAGGTTAGTGTTGCGACTTGCACCGTGGCCAAGATCGGGATGTTCTGAACAACAACCGAGGCCCGAAAGGATTCTGGACAATAAACCATCATCTCAGACTTCCCAAGATGGGTAACGATGGAGGCAGTATTCCCAGGCGCATAGAGCTGATCAAAGAAGCCGCTCGTAAACCGAATACATCCGAACTTAAAGCCACTCTACTCGAAGCACAAACCCACGCATGGACAACCTGCCCGCTATCCAATCGTCCATTAGCTGACCCCATTGTTTCTGACTGTGCAGGAATACTTTATAATAAAGATGCTCTTCTTGAACAGCTGCTTCCCTCAGTTGAGGGGGCTCTTGACGACGAGGTGCTTCAGGGTCGCGTGAAGGGCCTTAGGGATGTGGTAGAAATAAAGTTCACCTTATTGAAAGAAGGCAAAGAGGAGAAGCATATATGTTCGATAACGAGTAAAGAACTAGGTCCCGCCACAAAATCGGTTTACCTTGTTCCCTGTGGACACGCATTCTCTGAGGTAGCGATACAAGAATTGAAAGGCGATCGGTGTATTGAATGCAATGAAGCCTACACCCCCGAAAATGTCATCACCATCCTTCCATCGACTCCTAACGAAGTAGAAAAGCTATCATCAAGAATATCTAAGCTCAAGGAAATGGGTCTAACACACTCGCTCAAAAAGAAACCCGGGGGCAAGAAAAGGAAGAAAGAGACACCTCTATCGGCTACCAGTGACAAAATACCCTCAGCATCTTCACATATCATCAAAAACGCAGCTACTGCATCACTCACTTCTAAGGTTCTAGAAGAGCAAGAAGAGCGTAATAAACGCCGCAAGCAAGATATGAATGAAAACCTCAAGAGCTTATTTTCATCTAAAGGCTACAATGCCCACACACAAAAGAACGGTGACTTTATGACTCGAGGCTTCTCACTCCCTTCAAATAAACAGTGAGATAGCTGTATTTAATAAAGGCAGCAATTCATTGAGACATCGAAAGAGGTGAGCGAAGTTTCACTCATAGCAAGGATATCTCAGGGTCAGGAAAGGATTGTTTACAGTCAAATTAATCAGAAACTTCATAAAATGTACGTGATATACATATTTTTTAGCTATCAAAGCTATCCCTCCTATTTCTTTCTCCCTGAGTCCAGTATGTTCTGGATAATCTACTTATAACCTTCCAATGAGGTTCAATAAAACTTTTTACATAGCATACAGGTATGATAATTGCAGGGAGGAGATAAAACAAGTAGTCAAGATAATGCTGTGCTAAATTTGCCACAAACAATTGCTTGATCCACGCCAGGGTTTTACTTATCTAATTCTAGCATGAGCCGGAACGAGATGAATCAAACCCGGCGCTTCTTTTAAAAAACTGCTTATCGAATGAACATCGATGGGATAATAACGCCTTTTACACTCACGCTGACTTGTGGAGTTTAGTACTGTAATCCAATTTATGGCTCCATCAGCAAGTCTTTGGAGCACTATCGTGTTTCAGGAATGCTAAAGCCTACCCAAGACCTTGTCAGCTTTGATATATTTTCGTTGTTATGAATCTCGGATACTTCCTCTCTCCAGCCGACAGCGTTCCACTCTTTATTTCTGGCACGACGTTCGGCATTTGATATACCAGAATTATAGACCTTGAGCCTTCGTTTCTCTCGCTCTTGAATAAGACTGCTCAATATTTGGTGACGGTGGACTGTATCTCCACTTGTACTGATAAGGCGTGGAAACTCGAAGATACATCGTAAAAGGTCCCAGGGTAAGTTTATTAAAACTCGAGAAAGAACAAATGAGGACTGAAAAATTCCGTTTCGTTGCGATTCTTCAGTAGTGTGATCGCCGAATTTAATAAGGCCAAGTCGTAAGCTAGGAGAGAACTGTCGCCGAATAGAAATATTTGGAAGACGGGGAACAAACATGGCTTCATTGACCAGCGTGTTGATTTGGAAACTAGGCGGAAAATTATGGCAGATAAATTCAATCACCCTGTGGAGTATTATATTCACGCACGGTCCGTATGTGGCATCAGAGCTTCTCTGCAACCAACCTTCGGCAGTGTATTGAGACTCAAGGCCGCCATCTAGTGCGAAATCAAGAGCTCTTTCCAGCGTTGTCCAGTTCAATGCAAACCCCGCAATTTCGCATCCACGATTCACTACGACATCAAGCTTGAGAAGATGTCCAGCTGCAGCATATCCAAGAGCAAGATTAAAACGCTCTACGGATGTGTGAGCTGATGAGGTTTGGTACAGACCGCTAGGGCCAACTCGAACTAATGGTCCTATGTCGAGAAGTGGGTTACCATACAGTCGATGCATCGCTATGTAAAAGCCATCTGTACACAAAAACCTGTCATCGGATTCAATATAGAGAGTCTTAGAAGTTGAGACATTACTTTGCTTGCGCGACGCTAAAATCATATTTTTCAATGTAATACTGCGAGCAAAGATTAGGCTATGACCCGGAATACGAATAGGCGCTGCTCGGTCATCGGAGTAACGAAGCTCGATAGTGCAATCTGCAAAGGTTGGGTCGGAAAACTGTGAAGATAGATATTGATTGAGTCCCTCCATCGAGTCTATTTGAGGAATAGGATGGAGACATTGTTCACGGGTCGAGTTCATGGGGATCTTCGTTTGTAATGGCCGGAAATCATCGAAAACACCACAGCTGCTATTTGGAGCTGCGTTACAAGGTTGCCAATTGACATGAAGGACTGAAGCTTGATCATGAACTGGAGACTGGGAGCCATGAAAGCTGTGAGGGGTCATTGGATCATGACTATGGCTTTCAATCGGAGTCATGGAGGGGGAAAAAATCTCCACATGTCCAAATGAGGGTGTGGGCCTTGTTACCATGTCATTTGTAGCAACTTGATCCGGAAATAAATTAGTGCGGGGACAAAAACCCTGAGAAACTGAAAGACCGCCGTTTGAATGACGAGGGGTATGGAGCAAAGACGTTGGAGGGTAGCCAATGTTCGTGGGGGGAAGATACACTACAGGTGAAGGAACTGCTGGGGGAGAACTCTTTAATTCAGAATGTTCGTTATCGAAAATTTTGTGGTTCGTGGCAAATTTCTGCAGAGGTGGATATCTAGCACAATCGGGCCCTACACAACTCTTTAGATTGAGGAGCTGAGGTACACAATCTAGGGACGTCTTCTGATAATCCGGATGAGGAGCAGTTGTGTGGCTTTTATTAAAATCCGAAGTTTGTTTACCTATTGAGTCATTAGCTTATGAATGAATATCAATAGCTTTCGGAATCAAGAAATTGAGCGAACGAACCTAACCTCGCAACTTCATTTCTAGATGATGTATCCTCGGTGATATGGTTCATGGTCATATTTATTTGATCATTGTCGTTGGTTGAGACAGTAATAGGCGTATCCATAACTTCAAGAGCTTCATTGGCTTTTTCCGACTCAGATCCTGGGGTAGACTTGGTTTCAGGCCTGGGTCTTTCAGCAATCTCTTGTATCCTCAAAGATCTCACTGGTTCTAAAGTTGCTTTGGTGGTTACGTTAGACACAGCATTGCTTTCGAGTAAAAGTGTCGGAGGTTCCGCCGTTGGAAGTAAACCTTCTGTCTCTTCGCAGGCTCTGACGCGTTCAGCTTGGTATTTTTGCCGCTTTTTCACATAGATCAGTGGGATTGCTGGAATGATATTCTTGGATGGAACAGGTCTTGAGCACTTCTGCTGTAAGGTATTCGAGTTGCGGATCGGGTTGGAGGAGTCCATTTTCATTTCCTCACTGGAAAGCCAGGCCCTGAATTTGAAGTAGTGACGTCCCCAAGATTAACGATGACCAAGAGACAGGTCATGTACCATCTGGGGAGTCTTTCGCTCGGCATGTAGAGAGGTGAGCCGTAGAGTGACCAACGGTTAACACGTCCAAAGTTACGTGTTTGGCGGCGAGAATTTTATGTCCCGCCTGAGCTTAATCGAGTCCTCCGCTAATTAGTCGAAGCGATCGGCCTGAAATACAGTCCGCAGATTTCATAGTATTCACTCTGCAGGTACATTTAGACGCTGCTTCGTACTACATTACTGGTGCATATCTCTGCTTCTATATTTCCATCATTGATAAGGTATCAGTAAAGGGAACCAAATTCCTGTCCTAGCATGACCTCCAGTGCAACTCGGAATTTAAGCAAATACACGCTTGGTCAAAATAATGAGGTGCAAAAAATACAGAGACTAATGATTTTTTATTACATTCAATAATTAACAATTGAACACTTGAAACTTTTAACCGAAAATTCAGCGCTAACTTGATAGGACACCCCAACATGGGCCCGACTCATTTTATCGCTTTTCAGGTCGCCATCTTTCAGGCGTAAATATCCTCATCCATGGATCGTATGCACCCAATCAATATGTGTTTTTGGAGTTTCGACAGCTCAGAGAGATGCTTTAAGTTTAATAACAACCTTTCTTCCAATGGGACAGCAGCTATCCTCCGAAAGTTACTACAAGTACATTCATGTACCTTACCGTCAAGTGTAGGTTTGGAAACATATGTCCCGCCTTCGAAAGACTGTTCGTAATACCGAGCTGTAAAAAAAAAGTCTCGTTGTAATATCATTACTATATGAGCCGTTCATTTACTGTATGGTACTCCGGACGGTTTAAAGCCAGTACCGTGTTGTAAAAAGGGCCCCTCGCGCTAAGATAAATCTTCATTCAAAGTAATCTAATGCTATAGTTGATAGGCAACGTGTTATGAATTGGGATTGTAAGACAGGTAAGAACTCGAAGTAAGAGATTAAGTAAAGCTAAAGAGCTAAGTAGGTTCTAGGACTACGATATATATGTGTGTTCGAATAAGCAAAATAAGGAGAAAACATTATCAGTGCCATGAAGGCCAATACTCCGTGGGTATCATCCAAGTTTCCTATTCTTAAGAAATCCTATAACGGCGTGATTTCCGACACAACGTAGGCCAATTCTAAACTAATGGTCTGTGTCACCAGTATTCGAAGCTTTTAAGTTTCCACTACTGGTTTGAGCAGCTCGCTCTCTGAGCCTTTCCATGCCTTATTTTATGTTTCAGAATTGTTATAATCTTGACAGCCCCTGCTTTTACTTTCTTGTCGTTCTGACGTTGTAACCTGTGAACGCTGATGTAGCTCATCAACTGCAAATTTCAATTGCATTATCCTTTTGTCGCCTCTTGTCCTTGGTCTTACCTCTAGTACCCTCCATATTCTCCTCTACGTTCCTGTGACACCATTTGCGGCCTTAATCTCGCGCCCGACTTCCCGCTGCCTAACAAGACCTCTACGACGATCCCATGGTGACAGCTTGGCGACCCATGGCCGCTATCCCTCAGACGCGTCTTAATATGTGAGCACTCAAGTTCTCCGTATTATCATATTTTGCTCAGCCCTAGAAGAAAATATAAATCAAACTGAACTTTCGACTCAAGTCGAAGTTCTCCTTCTACTTGACAGACCCTCAAAGTAATCTCAAGTCGTGAATCTTCATCAGCTCCGGTAGAAGGCTGGGTCATTTTTAAAAAAAATAAGAAATATAGTAAAAATCATGCAATGATCTGTAAGATGAGTTACTTTTATCGCAATATGGTAAAACCCAGGAAATGATCTGCAAGGTGAGTTACGTTCATCGCAAGAAATATCGTAAAACCAGGCAACGTCCATGATTTTCTTCACAATCATGGAAGTAATGATTAGTGTTTCGGTGCGAGTCAAAATCCACATGAGATATACTGCGAGGATGAACATTTCCACATTTCGTCATATGAATATTGTACATGCACAATATCACTCCCAGATAAAACTGCTCGCAGCCATGTTGCGGAAAATCATACTACTTGGACTTGGTCTATGCGGCTTGTCGGGTGCGAAAACAGAACGGACCATCTGGAGGTTTATATGGCCACCTGAGCCGCTGAAAAGGCTATTTATTGGTGGAACCTGTTGAAAATATCGCGAGACGAAGAGTCGCGATATTCAGAGAAGAATTTAAAGAATGGAAGTTCAGATTAATCTCTAAACAGAGTGGAAGAAGTGCACTATAAGTACACGATTCGCTACGACTCAGTCAAAGCCACATTCCACAGGAATGTGGGGCCATCTAGGCGAGCCAATCCCCAAATAACTCCGAGTTCCCCCATGACTAAGCCACTTATAATACCCAGAATAACTTGAAACACCAAGTTATTACAACTCCCAGTCCAAGCAAGATATACTAGATCTTGTTGGGAACCTACACGAAATGGAGACCAAGAAGTTCCGAAACACGTCATGTCTCCATTTCCAACAGAACCCTCGAAATCCCTTCAAGGCACCAAAAATTTAAAATAGCCTCATTGTAAAAAAGTTGACGTATGAGGTTCGAAGAGTACCCACAGAATTTTCTGCTGATGTTGATTCAGGCTCGGAATAAGCAGGACGTTGAGTATGGTAATTGCTGAGGCCAGATTAAATACTGCAGTAATTTTGCCGAGACCTTGATGGCCATATTTCCATAGCTTATATCTGCTGGCAAGGAAGGCATCGATTTGTTATCATATGCAGAACATGTTGCGTGTAAATGTTTGGTCAACACCTCTCCGGTTAAAAATTCTTTCTTTTACTTCCTTTATCGAGTTAGGGGGTCTATGCATTTTTCATGGAGTTTTGACGAATTCACACCGACCACAATGGTTCGTAAGATGATGGCGACTTGAGAGGTATTGTTGTTGTTGATACGTTTATTAAGGTCTAAGGACAACGTCTTACCACGCACCCTAGATTTCCCTATTGGGACGCAAGACCTCGGAAAGCGTACGCTCCCCTCAGTCGCTAGAACTAAGATAATACAATCTGGACACTGAAACACTCATACTGAAGACGCATTCGCCAGTACCTCTACAGGGTTACGCACGTTGAGACTTCCGCCTCGCTTCTCCCCTCAACCGTGGATACCTGCCCAAGGAAATTTACCCGTAAGAACCTTAAATATCTTAGTATGCTTCATTATCTCAACTCTCGCGACCGCGCGGGTATGATCACACAACATCCTCCTTTCTTATCGTAGCAGGTGTTCAGCCCGCAGGACATTCAAATCGGACGTGACCTAGATGGCGGACCACAACGCCATCTTTCGTTGGTCGAGGTCTTGGCACACACAACGTTCTCTTAAAGTCAGAGATCTTCCACAATATTCCTCGTTCAGAAACTCTTCCCTCCCTCCATATCCTACATTTCTGCCCATCATCTCTCCTACGATCACTACCAGAAGAAAATCCTTCCTCGATTGACACAAGCAATCTCCTTTCCCAAGTCTATGCCCAGCGACTTAGTTCCTCCGTCGGGTATTCGTAACATCGGGGGTCCGTAGATGGAGGCCCGCCGAAGCAGGGCAGAAGATCGTGATAGTTCCGTTGACAAAGGTGTCGGTAGGATTTGTCAATCGATAATCCAGGAGGTGAAAGGCGGCGGATTGGTAGAAGCGACCTTTTCGGGTTGGGTGGACTGAAGCTTCAATGGACGTTGACTAAGAAAGTTGAAGCGTGTACTTTGGATTCGATCCGATTGAAACTCTTCTTGGCTATCTCAAATATACAGCGATCATATTGAGCGTTTACAGCCGGCACCGCGTGAAGGTGAAGAGATCGACTTTGCCAGCCGCCAGCCGCCAGCCGAGGTATTGTTGTATTGAATTTCATTTCATTTGACCCGGTTTGGCGCCTAAAGTGGCCCACGCAGGTAACTATTAACTTTAATTATACATAAAGGGAAACCTTTCGGTGAAAACCCCTCGCTTCTACCCGGTTATTTCTTTAATTGTATCTTCTAGTTTCCTAGGCAATCTTCAGGAAGTGCATTTACACTGTTGAACCCAGTGTGGTTACCGTCTCGTCAGTTGTCTACATCTTTGGTTTCTTCGTAAGTCTTCTCTCTGTTTTAATAGCGCCTCAACTTCCTCAGCCAGTCGAAATTGTTCTATCCATCCCTGTTCTAAGATCCACTGTGATTCTTCCAATATCTTCTGGGTTGTTCATCATTGCTTCAAATGGCCGATTCTTGGCCTTTCGCCAGACTTTTATTCTTCCCTTGGATCATAGGGGGCAGGCCATAATCATATGTTTGATGTTTTGTGATCGGTATCCACATGGGCAGCTTTGGTTGTCAACTCCAGGGACTTTTCTTCGGCACAGATAAGAATTGAACCCGATATGTTCGCTTCTTATCTGCATAGCTAAACTACTTTGGGCCCTTTTGAGGTATTGTTGTATTATTATTTATTATTTTGATTTCATTGACCTGGTTTGGCGCCTTTAGTGGCCCATGCAGGAATCTATCAACTTCTTATGTACATAGGAGGAAACCTTTCGGTGAAAACCCCCTAACCTGTCTGGTTGGTTTCTTCAGTTCATACTGGGAGGTCTTTGGTAAGTGCGCTCTCTCTGTTCAGCCATGTGCGATATCCACCCTTTCTTTAAGTCTTTTAACCTTTGACGCATCCTCTCTTTCTTTGAGTAGCTTTTCGACGTCTCTCGCGAGTCGGAATTGTTCTAGCCATCCTTCTTTGATTATCCATTCTGTTATCCGGGATATATCTTCCGGGCTTTGCATCATTACTGTGAAAGACTGATTCTTTGCTTTCCTCATCACTTCTGATCGTCCTTTGGCCCACCTGGGGCAGCACATAATCATGTGTTTTGGATTCTGGGATGGGTATCCGCACTGGCATCTCGGGGATTCGACTCCTGGGACTCTCCTTCTATATAAATACGAGTTGAGCCCAATGTGCTCACTCCTTATTTGTGTAGCAACGCTACTTTGGGCCCTATTCAGGCGTTTGTGGATAAGCAATGGGGTTCCCCTAAAG
>JAKRRZ010000513.1:0-19733 GCA_022627015.2 Podosphaera aphanis | reverse complement strand
CTTTTCGACAGTTGCCCGAATCGGAGAACCCGGAAACAATACCGCCTCCAGCTTATGTCCTCGCGCTGGGAACAAAGGAGTCAGAAATAGAGGCAATCACACGTTGGGTCAACAATGTTCCCGAAAAGGATATTTGCGCCTATTCAGATAGATCATCAGAGGGTCATGGACGCTCTGCCTGTGGATTTGTTCTGAAAAGAGAAGGATCAACTTTCCTTCGTGGCAGTGGCATCGTACATGAGGGAGAAGTTATAGATGCAGAGATCATAGGGGCTAGATATGCTCTAGAAGCCGCACTAAAGGTCGTTGAGGAAGAACAACGGGGATTCGGAGAGAGGAAGCCGCGTATACATGTCTTGTTGGACAGCCAACAAGCATTGAAAATAATAACCACAGGATCATCATTCACTAGTCTTGGGGATGTACACACCTCTTATACGCTATCTAAGACAGCCGAGGTGGCAACAAAATGGGTGCCTGGACACTCAGGAATTCAGGGGAACGTGGAAGCAGACTCTATTGCGAGGCTTGCCTTAAGAGGTTTGCCCAACCTGGATACAACACCAGGAAAACTAACTTTAGCATACTTTCGACGCCTCACAAAAAAGCGACGGCAGGAGATGCTTGATAATTTGTGGGAAGAAGCTTGCCCGTCCAGATATCAAGAACTGGATTTGCTCATGCGTCGACGTAAACCGCCCGAGCTAGCTCTCCCAAGGCGTTTGCTCCACAATTTGATTGCAGCACGCACGGGCCATGGCAACTTTGCGGAAAACAGTCGCCGTTTTAAACGTCTAGACGCTCCTGTTGAGTGTGCCTGTGGAGAGGAAACAACTCCTACTCACTTCATTCACTGTCGACTTCATGCGAATATAACGCGAAGGCTCAGGAGGTCTATTCCTCATAACGATTTCGTTAACAAGCTACTCGGGCCCAAGTACCTTGAAAGCTTTACCATTTTCGCGCAGGAAACTGGCTGTTTTAAGAGACAACCTGCTAGCCAATCCACTGCTCTCAGCGGGGATCGGATTAACTAAGGACTAACGAAGGTAGGTCGAGAAGAAGAACGGGGCGAGAAGTCTGGTTTCTTCAACTGCTCAATTTGTTGACTGATTTGATTATATGGCTGGGGGTTGCGATTTGGGAATCGGAGTTTGCGGGATTTGAATGTATCTAACTAGCTACCAATTTTGTAGCGGTTCACGCGGTGAGACCGAGTTAGGCATGTCGTAGACATGATCTTAGCCGTGTACACCGGTCCATGACCTCAGAGGGTAAAAGGGCTCAAGCCTGTGACTTAAAATTAAAAAAAATTAAAAATAATAATAAAAAAAACACGTCGAGAAAAGTTTCCCAAATGCCCATTTTCCCCTTTTATCCCGTCATTATTCACTGATACGCTCTATTTTCTCGTTGTAAACCACTGCTGGCTTTCTGGAGATGGGCGCGGTGAGGAAAGAGCGTCAACCAACGTCAACTGCCAGTGGCAAGGAAAGGTCCCAAACGTGTCCGAAAACAACAGGCCTCGCGCAAAAATCTAAATGCGTACATGCGTCAGAGGCCTGCCTCCATGGGAAGTCCCCCAACTTCCCTGACGCTGAGATGATCGATGCTGATTCTGCCAGCGCGACCAACCCAGGGCCCGAGAACCCGAGAAACTCCAAGCAAGCCCAACAGGCCTCCAGATTGAGTAAAGGAAAGGAAGTCGCTCAACAAGAGCTGCCTATACCTGCAGACGTGTCTGACAACGAAAACATTGTGCTATCTACACAAAGCATAATCAACAGCATCGTCTATGAGCTCTATCCAGAGCTCATACCTTAGATCGAAGCTGAGAAGCAGCTGGCAGCCCGAAACCAGTCTATTATCTCGATATGCATCGATGCACAAAACTTGGTCGAAGCAGCACTTTCACCTCTCGCAACAGGTGAAAACAAAGAATTTGTAGACGCTCCCCAAGTCTACTTACGAGCTGCTATAGTGCAGTTCTCCAAAACCGGCCTCGAGTCAAAAGCGCCAGTGCCGCCAGCTCCACCAGCTCTCCCCGCTCGGTCCGTATTCCCTCCTCCACCGAGGGTCCGAGAACAAAGGGTTCAAATCCCTGGGTCTCCCAAAGATCAGGCTGCAAAAAGCACCTGGGCTACGGTAGCTCGAAAAGGTCTGAAAGCCAATCCAGGCCCTACTAAACCGAAACTAGCACCTTCAGCACCGAAACCGAAGGAAAAAAATATTTCAACAGCCGACAAACGCCTTTTTGTTCGCTTAGAATGCGATTCGGAATGGAGGTCACTGTCGCTCTACGGTGCAAAGAGCGCAGTGACCAACTCTCTAAGCTGCTCGAAGGATGACATCAAATTGATCCAACGAGTCAAAACCGACTTTGCAATCACAGCAAAAGACGACGAAACGCGCCAAAGGCTACTGGAGAAAGCCGATGGGGGTATAGAAAACTTCAAACTGGAACAAACATCCAACCTGGTTGCCCTGAGAATTGCCACCGTCCCAGTGGCCATTAAATACTCGTCTGGAGTGGTTTCTACGACAGCCCAAATTGTCGCAGACGAAATCTTCCGCGTCACCGGAAAGGTCCCAACTCAGTTGCGACCGCATAGTGTAACAAAATCTGGTGCTAAATACCAGAACTGGCAGGCACTCTTCACTAGAGAATCTGCACCTCGGCCGGGATTTCGGCTCTTCTACGAATCCGGAATGGCTTCAACCTTCCGACCGCGCCGTCCAATTGAGCAGTGCAAACGCTGTCTCGGCTACCACCCAACACGTGGTGTTGCTCCCGCGCCCCAGCATGCTGGAACTGCGGATCAACGATGCACTCCGAGGCGGAGTGCAAGGCCCCCGTCAGATGCCGAAACTGCGGAGGACCTCACCGATCGGATAGCCGGAATTGTCTGGCGCGACCTACGAGGACCGGTCCGGTGACCAAAGAACAGCTCGCTGTGATCCGACAGTACGGACAACGGAAGTTTGCAGCGGTGGCTAGAGCAAAGGCTGCTGCTAGAAAAGCGGAAGAAGCGGCTAAGGCTGCTATAGTAGACGTTTTGATGGATTAAGGAACGGGCTTTGGGGTCGTAGACTCGGAAGAACAGATCTGAGGAGCAGTGACTCGGGACGGATCCTCTCAAGGGTTCAGGAATAAGGAGTAGAGAACCGGCTGTTAGGAATGGTTATCTACGAGCTCATCTCTAGCTCTCAGCGGAGATTGAGGAACATTGGTCACTTGGAGGATGTGGCAGGAAAGGAGATGTGCGAGGAGCACGGATACTAGACCAGATTGGAAATCTTCCTTTGTTTTTTTGTTTTTTGTTTGGGACGGAGTTTTAGGGGTTTTGCTATTTGTACTTAACTGGCTACTATTTTTGTGGCGGTTCAAGCGGTGAGACCGAGTTAGGCGTGTCATAGACATGATCTTAGCCGTGTACACCGGTCCATGACCCCAGAGGGAAAAAGGGCTTAAGCCTGGGACTTAAATAAGGAAAAAAAAAACAAACAAACACCTCCGACCGAACTACTCAGGAAGGCCTCCGTCCGACCAGAGCCGGCCAGCGCCGCAGAGCGAATGGAGCAAATGACTTGGGCGAGAGGATTCGCGATCGAAAGGCTCCAGATCAGTATTCCTGGAGTCTGGTGACAACTCGCTCTGTCAGGGTCCAGCGCAGCGCTAGTGAGACGAGGATTGCTCTGGATTGAATCGCCAGTATTTTGTATATTGCTCCCGATAACATTATCCGCATAAACTTAACGCTTTATTGAGGGTGGAACGACGCATTATTAATATCACTCCGCCAGATCGTATTCATCTGAACGTATGTACCAGGATGACAGAATTGCCTCGTATTCGGACAAGTATTGAGCTGCACTGGCCAACCAATTCGAGCTACAGTGGCATCCCATTACTAGAACTTTGATGATTTTGGGTCTCTAAAATCGAACTCAATCTTGTGCCTTGTCGATCCAGGCAAGCACCTGCCTGCGCTTTCATGAAATGCGGTTCGATGTGATCCTATTTAGTACTCCCCTTGCCCGATTACTTCTAAAACTCGTGCCTAAGCATCGTAAGATTCAGCAGTAGAAGTCATATTTTTATACCAAGGCCTACAACACTTAGATTTGAGTTTAGGAAGTAATTTGGGCAAAGGAGTAAAGGAAGGCCTTGCTCGCCCTACATTTGCATACACACTTGGCCGCAATTGTAATGAAATTGTACCAATGACCATCTTTTTGTCTGCAGACCAGGAGAAGAGACTCATAGCTTATGCCATTTAGTCTTAACCTAAATCCAAGTCTTAGATCCACAGTCAATTTGACTAGCTTTACTGGGCCCTGAAAATAGGGAAACATCTGCCTCCAGACTCTGGGAGACAATATCCACGACCCTTCGGTTACCGGTTTACCGCAGTTCATCGCCATGAACTATGTGTGAAATCCATCCCTCGGAAATGCAGAACTGTCAACAACAAACCAAATACTATCTCCGACCAGACATGGCCGCTGCCATGCACAACGCATTCTCGGCCGCCGTTAGTGTGGCTCGGTCGTGATCTCCCATTTCCGATACTACGAGGTAGACCTAAGCTTCTTTCTCTGCGACTTTGATTATGCAGCTCCCATGATCGCACCGACATTCTCTTCCTTTTCCGATGCCGAACTACCGCCAGATCTCTTCCCAACACTCAGCTACGTGATTAATGCTCTAGATGCTGTTTCTATAGCTTTGGTCCGCACAAAAAAAAAACACGGCAACCAATGCACCGCAAAGGCTGGATATTCCTGCCCTCACGTTGAACAATCGCGGTCATTTTGCCGCTGTGACCGCCAGATGGAAACTTGAACCTAAAGTCACCGGCGCACCATTGACCAAAGCACAGCTCGGAAAGATTCGGAAGATCAATACTGATGCCTCCCGGTAGAGGGGAAAATCGCAGGCCGACTGTTCTTCTGAAGTCATCTCAGCAGCAAGCAAAATCAACATTACTCCACAGCCTTGAGGTCTCATTATTACCTCAGCACAGCTGCAGCCCCTTAAGAAATGGTTTCTAGAAACCTCTTCCGTGTCCTTGATATTGAACAAACTTCAGCCAGCTATGTAAATATAGAAAATATAATGTCTAAGCTATATTTGCACAAAGTGGCCCGCCTGAGCCCCTAACTGCTCTTTCTTTAAACGTTGGAAGAGAAGCCCGTACCGTCCAATGTCACATCCCTCATTTCTGGGTAAAATGCAAGAACAGCGCCAGGCATATCGTGTGGATTGCAGTTTGAACCAACAAATTTGTCAGTGAATAGTCTGGTGTCTCAGCGGAACTCCAGCGGTAGAAATTACCACTTATCTAACGCATGATGTCGAAGAGTCCTCAATGAAGGACGTTCCACAAGTATGCCAGCACTTGATTCTAAAGAAGTGTTCGTCGCCGTCCTCCTAGGCATTTTCGCACGTCTTTTGTGTGAGCAAGGTGGGCTTTAATTTCCTGTTAAATGCTATTCCTGTCACGGCAGAGACGAGAGACGGAGGATATATGAGTTTGTTGTTGCGGGAAGCTTTTATCTAAGAAAATGCGAGTTTGTTTATATACAAGTAAACAAACCCTCGCTTACAAATAACGCCTAATATATCAGGTAATTAGAGCCGTGACAATTCCACGTAAATACATGTATTTCTAGACAGCGAGACTGGCTGGCTCTTGCAGATCGCTTGCGGGCCTCCTCAACGCTCTCTGGTCTTTCCCGCTTCATGTATTGATCTTTTCTCTCTTCAGAATAGGTTGTTGTACTCCTTAGACATTCAAGTATCTTATCGAACCTTTTAGCTGATTCGGGAGGTTTTGGATTTAAAAATATGAATTGGATATAAATACTCACACAGGAGCAATACAAATGACTTTCCTCCAAGACCGATCTCGCCTCCAAAAACCCCCCTCGGATATCATAGGCTTCAATCCATGATGTCAAACAAGATAAAAATCCTGGCTACAGCAGTTCAGAGATTAAATACACTTGTGAAATAAGATGTAACAACGAGGGAGGTTGTGACAAGAGAAGTATCAATCTGTTACTTGATGTGAATCAAACAGTTTTATTAAAAGAAAGCTTTGCTCGAGTATTAACCGAAAACGCCAAGATTTTCAATTGATCTGATGATCATTAGTGAAGCGAATGAGTTAACTTCAAACCACCGAAGTTAGGGCTTTAATTATGTCCTAGATTGTGAATAATTTGACATATCTCAATACTCTAAACTCATAAATTAAATGTACGCCAAGACTAAATTATCCATTTGACCTCTTCACATCAGGAAGCACTAGTCTGGGGCGAATAAGCGAAATCCTTAACTTCTAGCAGAGACTTGCTAATAAAGGACCGAGCCTCTGTTACTCGTGGGGAATCCTCCACCTCTGGCAATCCAGCTCGCTCCCATATAAGATGGTTCGTTATATATCTCGACAAAGCTCTCTTTTTAACGGCATGCTCGAATCATGACAAGTAGAGCAATGAAAGTAGCTCATGTCCTCGGCGGCTTGGGAAACACCACAAAAGGGGTCACCCCTAAGCCTTTATGAGGAGCCGTGACTGCATGTGTTTTATCTGTTGCCTACTACGCAGCAGAAATTTTATGGCCAGGTCGCCCGAAGGCCACTTCTTAATCTCGCAGCATCTCTAGCTGCGCGGAAGGACATTTCCTCTCTTTCAGAAAGTCAATCTTTCTTTTTGACGTCTATCCGGTTGAGTCCTTGGTCTTACGAAATAGAAGATATACACATAGACCTTGCAGTATACTCCTTGATAGTGAAAGAAAGCCGGTCAACTCGTACCAGTACTTTGTAAAGTTATGAAAAGAACTTGTCTTCTCCTGGCTGGAATCCGTTAAGATTTAGTAACTTACACAGGAAGTGAAATCGTCGTGAAATCGTCGTGAAATCGCCTCTGGTTCCTGAGTTAATGGAGGTAAAGTCATATACTACGCCATTTACATTGTACCCCTCAACTCGACTCTCAGTACAGCTTTATTGATGCAAAGCTATCACAGCCTCCCATGCTGTAGATTTGGCGCTACAAAATTTACCTGGCTAGCCATTTTATTCTGTTTCTCTCAAGAGATATCCATAAATTTCGCTTACTCCACAACTAAGTTACCCCTACCATCTCATCTCCCCATATGACTCTAGGAGAAATCCACTGAATCCCTGGTCATGGACTTTTTTAAGAGAAAACATAGGTAGATACAGTCGTCAAAGAAGCCACGACAACGTTGCCTTTTTGAAGCCTCCTCTTCTTCTAGCAAAAATTGAAATCCGGGTCAAGAACCTAATAATCGAAGCCTAGTTGGAGAATTGGTAGTGGCACACTTACCAGCCAGACAAAAATTTAAACATTGAGATGTCGAGGCTCTGCCAATGAGGAATGACATAGCCTGGAGCCCTCGCTGCTCACATGTACACTGCGTGTCCAAGATATGGTGGTTTCGCCTCATACCACGAAAGCTTCTCTTATTCCGTCGTATAAATTTTTTCTGGTGTGACTCTACGGATCAAATTTTATTTTAGGCTGTTTACATAAGTGGTCAAGTGCTGGTTGGGCCTTCTAGAGGCACGAGTTCAAACTCCTACACGGCTTGTTTTAGATATTTCTACGTTTGCTTATTGAGGAATGGCAGAAGTTTTCCCACGTGGTCTCCCTCGACCCGTTGTCTTCGGTCATGGTGAATACATTCCTACTTGTCTGACCCAATTTAATTAGCTGGCTCAAACACAGGTACTTGGAAAATTCGAGCAATAGTTAGGCTTTGCTGTAGCTAAGTATCTCCGATGCGGACATAACCAACCATCTCAATCGCGCGTGAGACAAGCAGCATCCAGCTGGTGTGCGAGGGAAGAGCCAGATTGGGTTGGATGGATTATCGAGTCGCCATTGGACGATGGAGCCAATTTTGTTGCCCGGAATTAAGCTTTAAAGTGAGGCTTGCTAGTATATTCTTCTAATGGTTGATGGCCATGAAAGCCACACAAATGTGGATTTTTAATGGAATAACGTCTAATATTCAGTAGACATTATTCCACTCGGGTCGTTTATTGTCCATTTGTGTGTATACGCCCCAAAGATCGTTATCATCAGCTGATTGTAATAATCCATGATTTAGCACCATCAAAAAGGAATACTTTTATGGCTCGTTTTGCCTTGTCTCGCGAGAAACATTTCGCTTTTTTTAATTTTATCCCAGCGGCTAACACAGCCTCCATAAACGACGGCGATCCATAATCGTACGAATCCTCTTTCTATTGGAGTTTGCAAGTAAATGTGAGTTTGAGTGGACTCTGAGGATGATTCCTGTTCCCTCCATGTTCCACATGCTTTCTGTGGTCGATTAGATGATCACAGGATGCATTTTAGTTTTCTGAGGCTGCGACCCTTGCTCGACCAGGTTCAAACTTCGCGTCAACGGTCGAAGAAACGTTTAGATGATGTTCAGGAAAGCTCGGGATCCAAAAATTTCCTCGAGAATCAAGACCTTTTTTCGATTCAAGAGTTTCCAGGGCCGTTGCTCGCGTTTTTTTCTTGGTTCGATTGGGTAAAGTAAATCATGGCTTGCGAGTCGAGATGGACTAAACCGCATTTTACGCGTCTGTCAGGAATTGCTGAGTCATCTAATAAAATCTCGGCACACAAATAGTCTTACTATCCTCAATACTTGCAACATAATCATCTATCCTTCTGACAGTATCGTTATATATACTATCGTATTCTCTCTTCTAGATCTACTTTATATTTACCCTCCTGTGTCTTACTCTCATCTCCCTATATATTCTTAACAGTTTCAACCTGTGCAATCCGCAAAACCAAACCACGCTCTTCCTCTCGCTCAAACTTATCCAACAGAAGCAACCAAAGCACCACCGACTCTGAGAGCCTTCAGGCCACTGGAATTCATAATAGATCAAAAGAAATTATAGCACAGTTGGATGAATCATATTTCTCGGAAGTATGGATCGACAAGCTTTGAGCAGAGAGTAAGGATAATAAGTAGAATGGGTTTAATCCAGCTGTCTGAAACATTATCATTGCACGTTTCAATGAGAAGACGACAAAGATTGAAAGAGTCGATCAATTTTAAAAATAAATATCATGCAATCGGCTGGTCTATCGTCTAAGCACTTAGCCTGATCCATACAGATGAAAAAAGTATTTAATCAGTACGAAACGGCGAATAATTCTTCTGGATTTGGCTGGGACCAAGATTTATATACATGCAGAACCTTCTCTCGTAACATACCACATAATCGTATAAAGCTGCTAAGCGACCTACGAAGTTGTTCACTTGATTTCAAACTTGACGCATATTCTCCGTGTAACTGTATGCGTTCACCTGATTCTTTCATGGTGCCTTGAAATTTGTTGTATGATGGAGAAGATATAAAACGTAAACAGACCGAAGCTGAGTATTAAAAAAGGTTGTGCGTGCATATGGTGTTTGATTCATTTGAGGCTGAAATCTTGAAATTCAAATGGAATAATTTACGTCTGGTGCCATCGGACTAGCCGCATGAGTAAATTGCCTCGCACGTCCACCGGATCAGTTTTCTCCACGCTCCGTAGAATCAAAATTCACGATGGAAGATATGGGCGCAAGAAGCTCTGCGACAAAACTCGTCTCCCGGGTTTTGATGGTAATGGGTGTAGAAGAGACTGAGCCTGTTGGAGAAGAGCATATTTGGTACGCCTGGTAGATGGAGATTCCGAATACCGGAATTGAATAACGTCACAATTTTGGTAGATAATGGCATCAAAACGCAATTACAGTCAATAGTGGACGCGCCTGAATCATATGATTCTCAACTGGCGGCGCTAAAACTATTAATGTTCTTTCCATGACCTTCCATCTGCGAACTCTTGGACCGCACTAACGATGTTTATCATCTCTATAAATTGCTATTTCGTGTCTCCGTGGAAATTTAATTCCGGCCTCATATACTGTAATGTTTCTAGTTGGTAACAGAGCAAGTCCAAGATAAAAACAATCTCTTATAAAAGTCTACAGAATCTACGAGTTAATCTGTGATAATATATACTCCTCCCACTGTTCTACAATCTTCTCGGAGATTCTGTACGTACTAGCTGTAGAACCATCCCCTTGGTAACCATTCCATTCCTTTCGCTTCCATACCGTTCTATGCCATTCTATTTATGGTGGCCTTACATTTCTGGCATAGCCAGAATCGCTACAAAGGGGATATCCCGTAACAGCCTGGGCTGTTTTCCGGAAGTATTTTCGATTATTTCACTTGAGATTACTCGTCTTCGAAAGCTTTTATGGTAAAAAATACCTTGGGAATTTTGAAACGTGTTAAGAAGACTGCCTATGAGTGATGGAAGATGAGGCAGTGGTGTGGGTGTTGTAAGTCTCTCTAAAACTTCCGAAAAGTTGAGGATCTGGCTTTGGATTAATTGAGCACAAGCCAGATACTAACAAATCATACTTAATCACTCGAGGATGTATTCCTTCTTCTCTGTCATGATTTAAATATAAGATAAAGCGTTAGTTCTTATCTGGTGTTGCACTGTTGAGTGCTGAGGGCTCACCAGTTTTGTTGCGCTGATTTAACTAAAATCCACAAGACCTGTCAGTCTGGAGTCTGTAGCACGTTGGATAAGTTAGCTGACAAGTGAAGAACCTCGAATTTTTGTTGCCTGTCGGTTTGCAGAAAGTCTGAGATGAAATAACTACCATAATCGTCAATTTTAAGCAGCCGCGAGCGTGATGGGGTCGAGGTCGTTTTTGGTAAACATACCTAACGCTATCACTCTTCGCCGACCGTATTCGAAGTCTTTCCATTTCCAGAAGTCTTGCAGAGCAAATCAAGTTGTTTGCAGCGATTTTTCTTCAAAAATCGTCGCGCATCTCGATTTGAGGCCAGTGGTAGAGAAACTCTCAACAAAAAAAATCAACACCATAGTTTGAAGAATTTTCACTCAGGTCCCCCATTAGAAGGAGCTTGCGGTGACTTAGGAGCTACTTGCAACCCCCCTAGGTTAAAGTTAGTTTCGTCCATACTGTTGATATCCTCTGTCTTGGCGTTAATCCTCTTTTGAGTGGCCCTAAATAGCTTCGGGATCCTTTTTATCTGAATATATGCAGTGAAATCGAATCTAGTCTTCTCCATAATTGTAATGACAATAGAAATAATGCAAGTTTTTCGATTTCTGAAGAATGAGTTCTAAAAGTTGCCGAGGAGATTTTGGTCACCACACATCGTTAGAATTGACACCACTATTACTCGAGTACAAGCGAGCGAGGGGAAACCAGCTTTTGAAGCTATTTCGAAAATTTACCTAGAAATAACTTCTTTTTGTTTTGGATTCAATCTTTCCAAGTTTTGATGATTATTGCCCTTGTTTTTGCTCCCCAAAATATAAAATTTCCAGAATTAAGGTCAGTAATGGGAGCTTGAATAAATTTTCTGTAGTATATGTATTGATCATTCGTATGAGTAGATATAGGGAATAATGTAGATGAGGATCTGATCATGAGAGTGTTCTGAATCCCCATCCATCAGCGTATGGCGGGTCGCTAAATTGACCCTAAACTTTAAGCGATCCTTAGTGCATATCGGCATGTACAACGATATATACAGTGGTATATTCATCATGTATAACGATCTATCGACTAAATCCCAGGAGGACCGTGCATCACAAGATTATTTATATCCATTGTTACGATATCGATGTGAGTGGTGAGAGAGAGTATGCATTATAACGATATCAGCTTGCTGAGATGTCGCTCGCTAAGTGGGGGGGAGGGGCATTTAATGCGGCAGCAAAAGTTTGCGTGCTTTTATTACGATATCACCTAGCCCCAAAATGTTGCCTGTGCACGGTCTCGCTGAAAAAATGGGTATACGCACGGACTTTTAATATTCAAAAAAATTGCCTATAAATGACTATACAGTTGAATATGACTACAGTAGAATCTGTCTAAACCCATAGGTCTCGGTGGACCAAAATCCTATGGGGTATGACAGTTTATGGACTATGACAGAATCTCGCTCCCTAGGAAACATCTTGGTGGATCAAAAATCCATGGGGTATTACAGGTTATGGATTTTTACGAGTATGGGTTTAGACAGGTTCCACTGTATATGCAAAAAAAGGTTCACCGAACTTTTTGCTACGAAAATTTTTTGCGCCTGCAAATTTTGCATAATGCAAGAGGATCATGCACGTGTCTATATGTAGATCTTATTATACTATGGTACCAGGGTAGATTTGGCACAGCGAGGCAAGACCTCGCACAACAACAGCACCTTCAATATGTATATTTAGAGAAAATAAAATCTAAGGGAGAAGTAAAGAAGCTGTGCGCATGGAAAATTTTTCTCGGATTATGATTTCTCTATATGCTGAGGGTGCTGTTGTTATGTGAAGTCTTGCTCCACTATGCCAAGTGTACCCTGGTACCACAGTACTCTCTCTTAAGGGTCCTGAATGTGAAGGTCAATTTATGACAGGGGTTTTGCCATACAAATTTCTATGAAAAGCTTTTTTGGCTAAGCCTATTTCGGAAACAATACCCGCCAATTTATATGTCTTACGTGTACGAAAAATAAAGAATGTATTAGCGTCCTTTCGTCATTTTCTACGAGACTAATCTGAATCAAGTTATTTACATCGATTAATCCACCAGTCTCAAGATCACATGACTCATGCCTGAGGTATCTATATCGCCTATGTATTTATATATCGCACATCTAGGGCATCTCTAATTATTCACTTCATACGCTTACATATCTGTAACCATAACTTTCTATCCTGATATATTCTGTCAACAAGCCTATGCTAAGGACAAAGTATTGTTACAGTACTTGGTGGCGCCTCCATGGGCAATGAACACAGTTTGACGCCGTGTCGGCATACTTGTGTCGTGGTTTTCCATACGTTAGTGCTGTTAGAGTCATAGACCTCTAGTAAAATTAATCAACAGTCAAGCGACGGCAGCTGATAGTCGTTCATTGGCCTGTGCATGTCCTTTAGTCATTTTCTTTAAGATGTGAATGCTTCGAAGCTACCCATATATGTTTGCATCGATCTTCGCGGACCACTGGAAGACCTCGTATGAAAAAAAGAGCTGGTTGTGATTTTGTCGCAAGCTTGTCCATAATTCTACTTCGGAATGTTTTCGATGAACTTTCGGTCATGGCTGGCTCAGAACAGTCCTTTTTTCAAGTCTGTTGAGTCTCACATCTGAAAAAGAATTCACGAGGATATTAATAAGTATTTGTTCTTCGAGGGTCGCGGAGCCGCGACTACTCTCTGGTATTTCGAGGGAAGTTTTCTCCTGGGTACAATTTTTTATTGAATAAATATTTTACTAGCTTACTGACCTTCAGTTAGGGATGAGAAAGGGGTTGATGTGTTATGTTCTGATGGCAATTTGATGGAAGCGGTGTTGGTTGTTGTCGACCCGCCATGCACTGTGGACATGCGCGGTTATTTTTGCGAGAGCTCCAAGTGACCTAGCGCGCAAATAAGCGATAATTTACACCAGAAACATACAAGGATTTACCCATGTCGATCCCCTGTATTTTTGCGGGCCCTCAAAGACGCTAGTAAATTCAGGGCCCTTGAGCGAGAGAAGAACAATTGACATCTCTGGTTGATGCCATTTTTGGTTCCATACATGTATATATGCGAGAAATGATAGTTCCTCGTCAAGCAGGTTATACCTTACTGAAACGAACTATTGAGTTTACATGACCTCAGGACACATGTATCTAAGAAGAATACCTTAGTGAACTAGTTCTTAATAGATCAGTTTTTTTATCTCTATACTTCTGGAAAATTCTGGAACTTTTCTATCTTGATTTAAACTTATTCTTGTGCCTTTCTTACCGATTAAATCATATTTTCTCCTAATATACCAATCTCTTACTTCAGAATATTTGAACATTTGGCTCTCAAGCATTTAACCAATTTCTACTCAAGTTTTGACACTCTGTCTTCACCCATCTAGGTAAATCCATCACGTTCCTATGCTTAAAAATATAAAATTTTAATCATGAGATACGTGTACAGAAATGCAATATTGAACCATAATCTGTACTTCAAAAAATACAGTCACGTGATGCATATGACTTCTATTTTTGTCTTGGCGTTCTATTTGAATTTGAATTTGATTTCATTGACCTGATTTGGCGCCTTTAGTGGCCCATGCAGGAATCTATCAAACTTCTTATGTACATAGAAGGAAACCTTTCGGTGAAAACCCCCTAACCTACCTGGTAGAATTCTTTTATTTTGTGTTTTCCTTCAGGAAGTGCGATCACGCTGTTTTGCCCAGTGTGGATTTCCCCCATGTCAATTACCTCCTCTGCCCTCTCTCTAACACCAGCCTCTCCACCTCCCCAGCCAACCGGAACTGCTCTAGCCACTTCTGGTCTAAGATCCACTGCGTTAGTCTTCTTAAATCTTCTGGGTCGTTCATCATCGCTTCAAATGACCGGTTCTTGGCTTTCCTCCACACCACAGCCCTACCCTTAGCCCTCAGTGGGCAAGCCATTACCGCATGCTTGACATTTTCCGAAGGGTGTCCACACGGGCATCTGGGGTTGTCTACTCCAGGTACTTTTCTTCGATGAAGATAAGAATTGAGCCCGATATGCTCGCTTCTTATCTGCATTGCAATGCTACTTTGGGCCCTTTTAAGGTTTCGATGTAAGTTTGATGGAGTTCCCCTAAGGCTCATCCTTTGTCTGCCTGAGTACTTGTCTACAAAGAAGTTGGCTGCTCTCCAAACTTCAGGATCGGCTGTTGCTCTGTGTCTTAGGGTTCGGTTCCGGTTTAGTTGTGGCCAAGAGTTCTTCCACTCATGGAACGCAGCAATTTTCCCCATCTCTTTCGGTCTCTTTATGGACTCTTCTCCGCAGCAGATCCTAGCCCACTCTTCTCTATCCCTTTCCTTGGATAGAGATCCTTGACTGCTTTTTCCTCTCGCTTGTTGCCTGATCATCCGGCAGGCCTTTTCTATGGTCCCTTGGACCATTGAATCGCGAGTGAGCCCGGCGTGCTGCACCCTGCTACTCTTTAAGTAGATCTCCATCGGTAAGATGGAGGTCTTATGTTCCAGCACTCTCATGCTGGTAGACTTGTAAACTCCTGTAATACTGAGTAAGCATCATCTCTGTATTGACCTTAGAGGTTTGACTATCATTTCGAGGATGTTTCCCGTTGTCCCCGTCTCAGCCCAAATAGAGGATCCATATGTAAGGGCTGGTCTAACTATTGTACTATAAAGTAACTTTGCTTTGTGGAAGGTTGCCCCCCACGTTGACTGCGTTAGTCTACCTACCGACTGCACTTGAGTCACCGCGTTTTGTTGAACCATCTTTATATGGGCGCCCCAGTTAAGCTTTAGATCGAAGTGAACTCCCAACACTCGAAGGGAGGATTGAGGCGTGGTGGTGTGACCCTGTATGTCGACTGTCGCTTGCAAGTTGTGCTTATTCATCGCCCGTGAAAAGTGCTTTAGCTGGTACTTTTCTGGCGCAAATTTTACGCCATGCTTCTCGGCCCATAGCTCGCAGGTTTGGTGCTGATGCTCCAGTTCGCGGCAATTTTCTTCAATCGAGTCCGACCAGGTCAGAAAGTTGGTATCGTCTACAAAAATTATCGCGGCTAAAAGGTCATGTGCAATGATCGACAACGGCCAGATTCGAACTGACGCTCCCGAAAGAACCAGCTTTCTAGGCTGGCGCGATAACCACTCCGCCACGTTGCCTTTAGTGCTGCTTTCTACTATATAATATATTTTTAATTGTGCAAAATGCGCGTCGTGCTGACGGCGACAAGATTCAACATTGAATATCGCGCACTTCAAACACATACAAACTCATTGATCCGGTATCCAAATATATCATAGAGTCTCAGACCAGGGAATATTGTTCTGCATGTAACAGCTTTCGTCCAAACAGCGATTTCCCAATCAACAATCAAGGCAAACGAAAAAAGACGTGCTCGAAGCATATAAAAAACGACCCCTACCTGACACGGATGGATGGGGATGTTTTCTCTATGAAATAAGAAGTTGGAGTTTATCTATTAGTCAATTCTGCTTTCTTGTTAACTCCCATAAATGACTCTTTAGGGCCAAACAAGACTACTCGATCTCTCTTATACATTTGACATTGATCAACTTCCTTTCAGTTTTGGCCACTCACTCGAAACAACAGACGAAGGCGCCATTAATTATAGGCCCTTAAATCATGTCATGAATATTCTGACTCACTATATTCGGGACGCAGGAAAGCACAGATTTCGGAAAATAAGACACTTTAAGAAGTCTGAATATCAGTACTACTACACCTATGTCTGCTGGCAGGACAAGAATAAAGTTGCCCAGACAGTATCCAGAGGTAAGCGCGACCGACGTCGGATGGAGAGATATCCGTGTAAAAGCAACTTAGATCTAAAGCTAGATCTATTGGCTCGGCGTTCACATGCTAAATTGCAACACAATTACCATCCAGAGTATAACGATATCCGATTATCTCCCGAGGCTCATGAGTATGTCAATACTCATTGCGCCGACCACATACCGGCTGAGATTTTTAACAATCTCCAGTCCTCTGGAATTTCAGGAGGTAGTAAAGTTGCACAACACCAGATATACTACCACTGGTAGCGCGCTAATTCAAGCATCTGGAGGCGCGATCTTAATCAGTTTGTATCTGCGACAAATCTCTTGGCCGAATTTGAAAGCAAGTATTGGCATGCTATATACAAGGCAGGTAATTTACGTGGCTTAGCCTTATATATACGAGACACAATAATGGCCCTGGCATCCAGAGCTGAGGAGCTCGTAATCGACGCTACATTTGGAACGAACAATTCAGGTAGGAGCCATACTTAATTTTGGCCCGGAAAAGTAGTAATTTACGATTATAATATAGGTATGAGTTTGTCCGCCGTTCTAGCTGAGCTTGACGGGACTGGTTTTCCTTTTTGCTACCTTTTTTTAGGCATCGATACCTCCAGCCTGTCAAACTCTGCAACTCCTGGTGCAACAATAACCATTCTTAAGCAATTTCTACAACCGCTTAAGGATACCGGTTATAACCCAAGCTTCCTCGGCTGCGATAAGGACAAAGCTGAAATTTCAGCAATCCAGTATGTCTGGCCAAATGCCACTATTCAACTTTGCTTTTGGCATGCAAAGAGAACGATTAGAAAGAAGCTCAAGGATTCTGGGAGGACAAATACCCAGAAGCACTATTATCCCTGACAGGCTAAACTTTTTGTTCCGAGTCTTGAAGTTTGCTGGGGCTCAAATCCCACGAATCGACCTGGTGATCATAGGTATAGCCGATGCCAATGTACCTCTACATCCGTCGAATTTGATCAGCTCGGAAGACCAGAAGCTACCAGTGTATCAGATCAAAAAATTGTGCTCCAAATGTTCAGCAGGCATTATAACATGCATACAATGATACCCGATCAAAATGGTACGCATCGTACTGCTGAACAGATCCATGTCGACTGTGTAAACGAGGTTTATTCTTGGTGTTATCCTCGTAATTACTTTCGACTATGGGCATACCTTTCTGTCTATTGGTATGCACCAGATCAGTGGGCACTATGGGCGCGCTCGGCAAATCCTCATAGCTTACCAGTCCTTAAAACGACCATGATTATTGAGTCGCACTAGAGAAGGGTAGAGCATGACTATTTGCATCGCATTAACTGTCCTCGTATTGATTTGGTCTGCTGGGTTTTGATTTCTCGAGTGGTACCTTGATCATTCGAGCGGATGGGCGCAATCCTGGATAATAATTATCGAATAGGTACAGCTACGTGGAGGAAATTCTTCAAGCGAGAGTGGAAGCTATTGCAAAGCTACGGAGTAGACCCTCAAAGTTTGGATAGGTATCACACAAATCCATCCAAGTGGACATGTGCTTGCCGGCCATTTCTTCTGAGCCGCTTTCTACTTTGTAAGCATATCCTGTCTTGCTATGAGAATATCCCAGGCGCAGTGAAAAATTTCTCCAGAGTTCGTCGTCAAAGACATAGCCCATTCTGGGTGGAGCAGCAGCTCGTTCTTCGTCCCCAACATAGGCCATTGGAGTCTATAGCGCTTGATAATGTCGCAAATGATACAGATTCCGAGACCGATATTTGGGAAGAAGAGCCCGAATACATGGACGAAGAGCTAGATGAAGCAGAGGAGCTAGATGACTCTGATGGCAAAAATCTGCCGGATTATTCCGAGAGGCTCCTAACGTTATTCGATAACCTCAAGGACCTTGTCCATGAACTGAAGGGCAACACTGAGTTTCTCAAGAGATTTGCGGAAGGTAACTTAAGAAATTTTACTCTCCTTGATGAAATCAAGCATTCAAAAGCCCAAAGGTCTATGTCAAAGACATGGTCTTCTCGGAAGCATTCGGAACTCCTTTTTTATAAAAGGAAAGAAAGTTAAATCAACGAAGACAAGCCCAATTTTAAATATCACATTTTAACGTTCCTAGCTCATAATTCTAAGTTTAACGTCTTTCTTTGAGGTTGTATGAGTATTTCAACATGTAAACAAAACGCTCGAAAAATATTTTTTTCAGTTAATAGCAAATTTAAAAATATCAAATAAGAGATGAACCCTAAAGAGATTTCCTAGAATTTAGATGGAGGTCTTGTATATTCATGTACGTAATGCATAATCATAATATTTTTTATGAGCGTTGGCTTATCTTATGCATCTCTCACGTGACCGTATTTTTTGAAGTACAGATTAAGGGTCGTTAAAGGACGCTAATACATTCTTTATTTTTCGTACACGTAAGACACACGAATTGGCGGGTATTGTTTCCGAAATAGGCTTAGCCAAAAAAGCTTTTCATAGAAATTTGTATGGCAAAACCCCTGTCGTAAATTGACCTTCACATTCAGGAACCTTGAAAGAGGGTACATAGAATGTTTATGTGTGTGCGTGCCAAGGCCGCTAGATGACTCAGTATTCTTGACAGTTACCCTGTAGGGTAATCAGTAAAGTGTCTGTGATGATTTCTATATATAAAGTTGTATCATGTCAGAACACGGTAATCAAAAATCTGTTCACAAATATCGACGGTTTTCGTTCGTGCATACCCATATGTTAAGCGCAAATATCGTTATAGGTTTATTCTCAGGGCCAGCCCCATAGAATATCACGATACACGCACATTAATATCGCTCTTTCCCACAACAAGGAGTCAATTCGTACTCACATGAATATTTTGGGCGTCAGGAGATTAGGAGATCAGGTGTCTAGATTCTGATTGGCGGTTGAGGTATGGCGCAGGTAACGTCCCTTAATGCACACTGAAAATCTGTCATGACGTCTTCGTTTGCAACTAGTCCCCCCTGTCGCACTAGGAAAAATACATCACTTGAGTGATGCATAATACTTATGATTGAAAACGTTCAGATGCAATGATAAGGATAATAATTATGTAGACATCCACGTATTAATACATTTGACTCTAAGAGATTTTTACTTGGACTTTTGCCGCTAGACTTAATTTTTCAACTGGGATTAATTGTTTCGATCGAATTTACGTTTATTGCCAGTTTGCCTACACTTTATTCCCCAACTGTAGAAAATGATATTTATTAGTCTTGTTCTAAATATCAATTATTTAAAATACAGCATCAGCAGTCAATTTGACGAAAAACAAGACTTTTTTGGTAGTAATTTGAAG
>JAKRRZ010000512.1:0-19795 GCA_022627015.2 Podosphaera aphanis | reverse complement strand
GCCTCAGGCAAGAAAGGCTGACTTCAACTAGTTTATACACTAGCCAGGATATAACCTTGCTAAATCCCTGAAGCGATCTTAACCCCTGCTTTTTCACTCCGACGTTCTTAATCCCTGCGGCACAGTAGTTAATTGTTGTCGTCGTGACGTAGTCTATCAGCTATCAGTGCGCGGTTCAAAAATTCCCCACACCACTAAATGGCTCAAAAATTCCTCGCATTGTTAAGCGGTTCTTTTCCATAATTTCTTGAAATATGTCATTTAATTTCATAGCCATTCTATAAAAATTTTTCTTTGAATATTATTCTGTTATTGTGCTTAATGGTGCGAGAACTAAGTGGTGTGCAGAAATTATTAGAAAGAACCGCTGGGGAATTTTTGAACCAATCAGTGGTGCAGAATGGTGCCAAGAAAATTATTGAACCACTCACTGATAGGCTGACTACGTTATAAGTATTGATAAACTGCTATGGCTAGAGCGGACAAGGGCACTATAAAGGCATCATACGGGCATTTCAAAACCCCATTCTGACGCTAAGATAGTTTATGATCAGCCTTGTGTAGTGTACAAGACTTACTTAAGTACATGTGAATGGATATAGGGCGGTGGGGTATTAAATATTACCCTGCTATTAGTTCGTGTACATTCTCCCAAACATTTTCTACTTGTGAAGGTACGCGAATTTAACACAGGCTGATTTTCTATACCCCTGTAGAAGCAAATGTACACACATGTATGCATACATGTACTTGTATCCCTAGAAATTCTCCCAATGTACTAATTACTACTAGTATTAGCGAGCGAGATCTAGATTAAGATATACTTAGCAAACTATATTTAATTTAAACATTTATCGGTTGTACAACCAATCATAGGACCTTTTGAAAGCGTGGGCCTACTTTCTCTTTCATACCAACTCACATTTGGTAGTCTGTTCGTTGATCATTCACAATGTGATACAAGCGTATTGCCCAAATATAACCGATAGGTGGGAATTAATCGGACGCGCTGACAACGGAAGGTTAATATCTCCTGGCAAAGCTGTTCGCTTCCATCTGCTAGCGGTTTAGTCGCCGTCTGCAGCAAACCATACTTATCGTCCCTACACAACAATTGCAGATATCTTCTGTATTGTGCAGCTCAGCATTCGCTCTAGTTTTGGCAATCCTTGGGCTATCGATCGCTCAAATTTTGGCTGTCAAGATCCGACCCACCAGTATGTTGGTGTCTCCTGGTGCGTTATCTGAGTACTTCACATGGGAGAGTCAATCCTCGGTCGAAATACTGGTAGACCTCGAACAAGATAGAACACAAAAATTTCTGCCCATCAATGCCGCCGAAACCTATTTCACGACATGCGATCAAAGACAACGAAGGAATTTAGATAAGATATTGTCTGAAGTTTTCAACACCTACTTCCCACCTGTTGACTCGGAGTTAATACTACGGAACCATACCGCAATATTCTGTATACTTTTGAGCATTGGCCGGGGGAGGTATATTGAACAATTTGTCTGCTTTGAAGAGCTGGCTGACCGACGTCTTCCTTTTGACCTGGCTCAACCTCCGCGACACTTTCCTATAGTCGAGAATGATCCAAAATTCTTAGATGAATTCTATCAGTCTCAAATGCGATATTGTGTTCCTACCTTCGACTCTCACATGTTATATAAAAACTTCGAGAATCAACGTCTTCTTCCGATAATTTTCAGAGAACGGCTGGTGACTCAAGGAATTTCAACAACTCAAATAATCGGAATATATGAGCCTTATAACAAGATATTACACTCTGAAGATGATGTAAGGCGCCGAATCTACAGCTTCTGATTAAACTGACTTTATCTCAGTCAAAATCCTCTAACGTAAATACTTTTATCCTCGAAAGTTTCTCCTCTCCTCAAGGACTGGCTGCGTATGCTGAAACAGTAAACTCATTTCGCAGTCTTAAAAATTCCGAAGGAATCATCAAATTCTACGGCAGCTATGATCACGGCAATAAGTCTCATATTTTACTGGAATTTGCAGACAAAGGGACTCTCAATGATTTTTTCAGGACTGAAACTCCACCTAGCCGGGGAAATGAAATCGTTGATTTCTGGGAAAATCTCTTCAAGCTAATCAAAGGTCTAAAAGCTATTCACTCGGTGAATGAGTATGGAATCTCAACCGTTTCAAAGCCCCTCCTTGCTGACTAAATCAGGGGACATTTTAATGTGTGTCCAGAAAGTGTTTTAGTTCTGAGCAATGGTGAGAGATTACCTTCAGCTTGGAATTTTAAATTCTCTGATGTTGGCACTCTACCTGGATGTACGAAGAATTTGTCACTCGAGACCCAGCCTTACGGTATGTGTTTACTCTTTCATATTTTTCTCTCTAATATTAGACAGCCTCCCCAGAATTCTTTTCTGTTGATTCCGAGAAAAAAATTTCCGCAAATGCCGATATATGGTCCCTTGGCTGTATATTTAGTGAGGCGGCACTATGGGTCGCAGAAGGATATAACGGGATCCTTAATTACAAGAAACAGAGGAACCAAGACCCAAACATCAAAACAAAAGACTCATTTCATGATGGAGAACAAGTACTTCCAGCCGTGCTTGACGCTCACACTGAAATCGAAAATCATCTTCGGCGATCAGACTTTATTACGAGGAATGTTCTTGCATCCATAGTCGATGAGATGCTATTGGATGAAGGACGACTAGATGCTAATCAGCTCATAAAGAAGGCCGATGATGTCGTTCAGAAAGCAAGACAAACAATTGCTTCAATGTCAAGCAAAGTATCTACTTGCTCACGGGCTCGAAGTCGCTCTCGTACTAGAAATAATGTCAGACAAAGCTCTCCTCACCCACCACCCATGCCGTTAAAACAACCTACTCAGAGACCAGAAACGACTACAACTAAAACTATTATTCCACAGAGTGTCGAGAATTGGCGAGCTCAAGTCACACATAATCCTTCAAACGAGACGAGCGGTGAATTTGTGGATACCGCAGCAGAACGTCCCTCAAAGAGTGTAATTATCGAAAGGATAACGACACCCGAGCCAGAAAAAGATGTTTCAGCAACTAGTTGGTTTCTTGATAGTCCCACGATTGATTCACCAGCTACATCTCTCACCTCGCCACAGAATAGCGTCCATCAACCTCAACAACTAGATCTGAATCAAAAATTTGAATTTAATCAATCATTTACCCCCAGCCTGCATGCTATAGTCAATCAACCATTCGAAGTGAATCAGTCAACAAAGGCTACCAGACAACTTGAACCGTATCAGCAAGCAACGCAGAACCAACTTCCCAAGGAGCAACGCCTTCAAGGTGCGCTACAAACCCTACCCTCTCAAGAGTCTTCCTTTGAGTATCGAGTACCGCCACCTCTACCACGAAATTTAGTCAACAGGGAAAAACATCCATTTGGTACAACAGGGCATATATATCAGCCCAGGTTCAACTCGAGCGTTGATTCTACCTCTGATCATGGACAGCGCCTTTCATCGCTTAATTCTTCTGCCCCGAGAACCTGGAATGGTCTGGTTCAACCTCGTCCAAATACTGGCTGTGATGTTAGCCGCGAAAAAAACTCATTCGGAGCCAGGAATAATAGCTGCAGTAGAAATCGAGCAGCATCTAATTTTTCGATGCCTATAGTTCCTCACGAAACAACAATAGCCTCTCCTGAACCTGTACGCAACGATTCAATCCGTTCCACCTCAAGTTCTCTTTTCACTACCAAGTCTAACCGTACTGGCTTTGGGTCAACTATTTCCACACTAAAAAGTCACAATTTATCCTCAATGATAAGCAATAGATGCAACTCCATGCGTTCTTTTCCATCCAAAAATGATATTTCTAAGAGCTCTACTCCAGTACTCTCTCCTCTTCGTGAGCCACCAGCTTATGGGCAATATCGAGAAAATATAGAGTTTCTAGATATTGACACATGTCGAATTTGGAAAAAACTGAGTAAGACTACTAAAAAAAAGTCTCAAGTACCGCCACTACCAGGAGCTCATCTTCTTCAGCCGCTTCAAAAGCGCGACCATATTTTTATTGTCGATGATTCCATCTCAATGGCTTATTATTGGACTGATGTTTGCCGTGTGTTTGAGGGGTTGAGCTATCTGGTTAAGGGTATGTCACCTGCTGGTACAGATCTTTTCTTCACTGTTTCGTACGACAAGAGACGACGCAAGGGTACCCACGATCTTTGCACTTACTTAACCGAAAAACGACTGCAGAGTAGTCAAACAAATATTGCCAGTCGAATTGATTTATTATTAACCGCATATCGGCTCAAAATTTCCAATTCGAAAAAATTGGTCAAAGAAATAAGACCACTCAGCTTTTATTTACTTTCAAATGGGCAGTGGTCACAGGAGTCGGAAACCTTGCTTATGGAGACACTTGATCAAACAGCAACATTGTTAAAACAGCTCGGGCTCAAGGACCAAATTTTTATTAGCTTCATAGGTTTTGCAACCGGTGATGGTGCGGCAGATAGAATCGAGGCACTGAGTAGATTTGACTGGGGAGATGGATTAAAGATTAAGTGGACCAGTTGGAATGAGAACGTTTGGCACATGCTTAGGTGTGATATTAACATAGGCAGTGGCTCTCGGAATAGTGTTGTCGATGATCAGACGATTATCGAAATTAAAGCAGACGAAGCAGGTAATATTGCTAATGATGAAATCTCAGATAGCAAGTCAACCCCATTCCACACAACCATTGCACCGCGGGAGATATCTGGATTGTTTGAACTTGCTTGAATGCAAGCCCCTCAGCTTTCGTATCTTAAATCGGTCAGGCGTCTGTTCATGTTCTTTCTCTCTCTGTTAAAATACTGCCTGAGACTTTGTTTATGCGTTTATAACTCACTAGATACCCTCTTGTTTTTTGTATTTGTACTCTTAAAGGCTAAAGGTTGTTTTCAAGCAGGATAATATGGAGTTGGATGTAATTATTAACGAAGGGACTTTCTTGCGAGATAGATACATGTATTATCCAAAAAAATTAATGAGAACCCAAAGTCGTAACCGGGTTCATGAGGATCATTTAGTTCTCCCTCACAACCACACTCTCCGAATTTTGTCGAGGGTGGAGAAAAGCCGTGTGCCCGGGAGAGTCTTTCTTTCCCGCATGCAGCGCAGGGTTATCCCTCATCGCCTCACGACTCACTCACGCGCACGCGCACAAAACCGACGTGCCTCATCCAACGCCGAGGGACTCCGAGCCCGGAAAGTCCTCCGCTCGCCAGCTGTCGGGACCTCATCCGCTCCTCAGCGTGCCGCATCTCCCTTGCACCACTCTCGACGTCCTCAGGACACACGTCGGCGCTCGCGCCACGCGTCACGCGCGCGCAAGGGAGTCTGCCCACCTCGCGATGACAACCCATGCTCTCCTGCTGACATCTGGGCCACTACATGTGGCTCGTGCTGTCGTCGGTCGTCAGGCGTTTGAAGGGTACCGGCTCCACGGCCTCATTCTCAGCTCCACGACATGATTCGACCGCCGCCGGTGTTACTGGGAAGTTGGACACCAGCCAAGGTGAGCTGAGATCTCGTGCTACCAAGAAACTTGTGTCTGGATATTTATACAGGGTGGCTTTTACAGTGTCTTGCATGATGGAGAGCTTTCGACTTTTCATGGGCTCAGCATCAAATGTCGAAGGCTTCAACTGATAAACCTTCCCTTGAATACCAGGGAGATTCCTTTCTGTTCATCTCCTTCACCATAGTCTACATCAGATCTGTTTCTAAATACATGTACAGCCAAATGAACAAACTATTCTCACATTTCTCTGAACTTGCCTGTGTTTGATTTTTTCCCGCGAGGAATCAGTACTACAATTTCTAGTAACTGCCACGTAATACCTTCGATCTACAACAATTAAGGTAGTGTTAGAAGGGCAATTTCTGCATATCCCACTCATGTGTTGTCGATGATAAGTTTCGGTCGTTACGATTGAAGCATCACCGCTGGATCTAAGGCGTTCATGCCATCAACCAGCACTCACCGAATCATGATGGTCAATTGGGTAGGCGACCGAGGTTTCGACAGCGAATGTTTCGACAGCGAATGTTTCGACAGCGAATGTTTCGACAGCGAATGTTTCGTTCCCCCTTGCACTAAATCTTGATCAGTGGGAATTTTCAGGTGAGCAGTCACAAGATAATAAAATGGGAGATTATTAAGATTTGAGATTATGATGTGCAAGAGACGCTTAGTTCGATTTTCGGCGTCGTGGCACTGAGGTAAGTTCCAACCACAGTATCGTATTTAACAAGAGTTCACGACATTTTCAGTCAATCGCATCTTCACATCGTCGAGTATATTGTTCTATGGTAAGAGGTGATTAGGCCTCGCCATACTGGTGTTGAGAATTTGTGCTGGGAATGAGAGAAGTAAATATGAATATTTTTTATTCATAGCTTGCTACAGCTAGAACAAATGATAATGAATGGTATAGCTGGTAAGGAGTGACAGGCGAGGCAAAGAATGGTGTTGGATAATTGAGAAATAAAACTATGCTATTTACACGTTTTAAGTATGAAAAATAGTTGCTGAAAGGTATGGAATCATAGACCATAGGAGGTATTAAATTATCAGTCGCAAGTCATGGGACGTATGTATATTTATACAAGTACTTCCTTCCCAAACAGGGACTTGGCGCGAATTACTTCTGGAGGGATACTGGATTCTTAGCAAGGCCACTGCCAGGAAACGACAAAAATAAATCGGAATTATTCACGCCTGGTTCATGATAGATCAAATGTTACTCAACTCTCACTGACTCTAGGCTCCTGTGTTTAAGGGGCAAGGATAGTGAGATATTTTTTTGTCTTGATTGATGCTTTAAGAAAGCATGGTGCTGGTATCTCAATAAATGCGGCAAGGTACTGCCAGCGTGCGGTGATAAGCTAATGTTCGTCTTTCTATATTTTTCATGGAATTATCATACCTCTCTTTATTTATCTGTCTTTGGCAACCCCCTACAAAGTAAGCTAGAGCAAGACTAATGAGTCGCTAGGGCAAGCTGATTCGTGTCGTAACCTTGAATATACTCTCCTCGACCATACATGTACTAGGTATTCCCGCGCTTCTTGGCGGCAGTGTGACCTTTATTTACACTACTACGCAGCGATGTCCTTCGTGTATTAGTTTTGGCTGCGCCATCTACCTGCGACAAACTCAAGATATGTCCCGTGCCACTGCTTGGTTGAGAATGGGTCAGACCCTTGATTTTAGCAACGAGGGCATTCTTGGCTTCTTGCTTGGCACGCTGCAAGGCCTTTTTCTGCTGTGTATCGGAATCATCTGAGTCCGAGCCTGATGAGGGAGGCGGACGCGCTACCTGACTCTGCGAAATGGGCAAAGCCTCTTCCTCGGTCGACGACGCTTGAGAGTCTGAATCCGATGTTTCACTTACACTATGACTTCCGGCTTTATCCCAGGTGGATAATGCTGATGGATTCGGTGGTTTTTTAGTGTCCTGAGACCGACTGACAATACGACCATTCTGATGCATATCTGTTAGACTAGCACCGAATGCAAAATGAGGCTTTCGGACTTCAGAGGACGGTGGGATTGTGCTAGGTCTACGAATCGGTGTAATTATAGAAGCTAGAGCGAAAATTCAGTTATCTTCGGTAATGCTACGCGTAGTAGGAGGCATACCTTGATTATTTGATGTTTTTTTTGAATTTATTGAGATGCCACTGCTATGAGAAGGTAGAGTTTGCTGTGATGGTGGTGAAGATTTTAAAACTTGAACTTTTGGGGAATAATTAATAGTATTTTTCTTTTGATAGTCATTGTCTGAGGTATTATCAATGTCAGGGGTTGACTGAACTTCACCATTTGACTTTCTATTCTTGTTCTGAGAGGTTTCACTTAGTTTGATGCATTGTTGATTAGCTCCACCTTCGACGGCATTGCTTCCGGAGTAGAGTCTAGAGCTAATTTCGTCTAGTATCTCTAAATCTTTAAAATCTAACGATTCTGAATGTGTATCGGAAGAGAGAGTAGGAGACCGTTGATGATCCGATGAATGCGGAGTACGATGAAAGGAAATAGGAGAGCGACTTTCTCGTTCAGGTGAGCCCTTGCTATGAGTTTCATATTCTTCCTCACCAGAGCCTTGAACGTGTTGGTTTTCAACTTCTTGGTTTTTGATCTCATTCGTCTGAGGTAGTGAGCCCGTTTTTGATGTACACAAAGCTTCTTCCTGGTTTAAAGTTGGATTTGGATCAATAGCCTTAGAAATAGTTACATTGGCTCTACTCTCTGGTGTGGTATCTTGCTTTCCTGAAGATTAATTTTTAGATTTATCTTCTATTCAAGGCTTGGTGGTCAAAATGGAGTAAAATCAAAGAGAAAGTACACGCACCTACAGGAGCAGTTTTTTTTGTGGGAAGCTCACCCTGCGAAAGACCTCTTGTTGAAAGATGCTTTTTGTTAGGTGGGATTATGGGAGTTACTTTTGATGGAGGGCCGATTTTATTAGATGAAACAGAATTTGATGCAGTTACTGGAGTGGCATTTTGATTGAGGCTTTTCTTTTTAGGAGGTATGATAGATTGTCTTTTTTGGGGTAAAACTAGGATTTATGAATGGGACAACGTTTCTTAGAGAAGTGTGGGACTTACTTGGTGTACATATTTTTGGTTGATGATTTCGTTCAATATTATCTGCTCCCGCCTTTTTTGTCTCTATTTCATCGCATTTTTCAGGTGGCTCTTTTGCCGTCTCTTGTCGTTTAATATTCGAGTCTGATCGTCTAGTTTTTCTAATACTCTCTTTCCTTCCTTTTTTCCGAGGAACCGAAGGTTTATTTTCAATAATCTCTTTTTTCCCTCTTTTTTGAGAAGTAGACGTTTCATGCTCGACATTCTCTTTCACCATGTCTTTCCCAGAAGCCGAAATTTTATTGTCTGTCCTTTCTTTTCTTTCTCCTTTCTGTTGAACAATGTCATTTTCTATGATTTCTTCTTTACTTCCTTGAGAAATCAAGGAATCATTTTCAATGACCTCTGTTCTCCCTTTCTTTCGAGAAGCCGAAGTTTCAAGTTCAATACTTTCTTCTCTTCCGACATGAGAAGTCAAAGGTTCATTTACGATGCTGTCTTCTCTTTCTACTTGAGATGTCGAAGGTTCATTTTCAGTGCTTCCTATTCTCCCTCTTTTCAGAGAGGACGAAGTTTCAAGTTCAATGCTTTCTTCTCTTCCGACATGAGAAGTCAAAAGTTCATTTTCGATGCTTTCTTCTCTTTCTACTTGAGAAATCGAAGGTTCCTTTTCAATGCTTTCTATTGTTCTTCTTTTCCTAATAGCCGAAGTATCACTTTCGATGCTCTCTATTGTTCCTCTTTTCCCACTGCCTGAAGTTTCGTTTTCAATGCTCGCTATTTTCCCTCTTTTCCGAGAATTCGATGTTACATTCCCGATGCTCCCTATTCTTCTTTTTCGAGAAGTTGAAGTTTCAATTTCAATGTTCTCTGTTCTTCCTCTTCTCCGATAAGCTGAAGGTTCAAACCGAAGGGCCGAATTTGGTGGGACTGAGTCTCTTATGTCTGGTTGCGTTGGGGCCTGTATAACCCGAATTATAGACGACGGGGTAAAAATGCTACCTAGTATCTCATTCTGCGTGATATCAAATGCTTGATCATCTTGTACCTTTTTGATAGCTAAGGCGCTGCATAGATGAAAGCTTTTAGCATTGTCACATATGTTCACTCGGGATAAGCTCAACTTACAACCCATAATTGATCTCATGGATCCGCGACGCTTCTTCACAAAACTCTCTCACAGTAATCTCAGGGGAAGTGACGACTCGGAAATTACGAATTGGCTTGTTGTCTAAAGTGTGTGCCTTTGGTGAAAAAAGTTGCACACGAAGAGAGTACGCCGGCAGAAGTGAAGAGTTCATCGCATCCGTCGTACTTCATTCGTAGTTGGGTGACAAAATTGTGACAAAATTGCGAGAATAATTTTAAATGGATAATTTGCCACAGAAATCACTTGAGCGAAGGAAAGATCAAAGAGACGAGCGACTAAGTAGGTCGGTTAGATTTGTAGAGGTACTTGCAGCGCCTTTTGACACAGCGTGAGCGCGGCATGACGCCCGGTCTGTAATAAGAATATTGAGCTACGCGTCGAGTTGATATAGCCTTTAAGTCAGTCTCTTCGACGCGTGACGCGTTAAATGCGCATAGATGTGCGTCAATTCAAATCTTCGATATTGTTAAGCAATCATCTTTTTTCACCGATCTGATACATACACCTGTGTTGTTTTACATTGGCATCGAGGTTGGCAAGAAGGTGGAGTGGAAATTTGAACGACGCCTGTACATGAAGCTGCTCACTCATACTGGTAGGGAGCAATTACCACATTACTGCCGACACCGCAAGACAGTTTACCGTAGTCCAGCTGCGAGAGCCTCTTGAAAAATAGTCATAAAACGTTGTCTAATGCCTGTACTTCTATCGTTGCACTATTCAGGGATACCAAGATACATGATAGGTCAAAGCATCTAGTTTCCGGTTCACCCAGTTCCCGGGCAGATATCCAAATTCAGCACCCACACCAATACTACGACATTATTCAGAAAATTTGAATATTGAAATTAAGGAAATATATCCTCGAAATCTTTGGTAGCACCAGACCCTCTAATACAAATTTTAGACTATGTTCTACGAGTGAAGATGGAGTTCTGAGCCTCTACAGCAGGAATTTTTCACTGGCATACCCAGTTGTTTTCTTGTCTTTGAACCATTGATTTTGACCAATTTGAACCGAATTTCCCCTCTGAATAGAAGTATTGATGGAAATCTAACACTAAAGGCAAGACATTTGCTCTCTTGTCCAGGCCAGCGTCGCACTTGGGGCTCCAATAAATTTACCTTCTATTTTAGCACAACCTGGCTCACCCGGATGGGTTTATTAAGTCACCTGAGATACTGAAGGATCTCCTAAACATTATGGGGCTTCCGAGAGGTGCAAGAAAGAGTATGAATGATGTTTACAGGCTTCCCAGGTTGTGTTTGTGTACAATTCCGATTCAAAATCTGTGATGAGTCGATTTTCAGATCTTGTTTGAACGAATCCAGGCTAGCAGCTTACTAGCCAATTCAAAGTACCGCTTCTAGAAAGCCTTCCTGTCTCGCTTTATGATCGAAGAGGATAAATTCATTCTCCTTGACCAAAACAGCGTCTATCGGGGTGGAAAGGTTCTCGGGTTAGGTTTTTACACTTTGACTTGATATCGAAGAATATTTTGAGGGCAAATGACTTCAGGATGTGTATGAGATGAGGAGATGGTAATAGGACCTCTACTCTGTGCCTTTCGCAGAGCTGGAGAGCTCTGCACCAACGTGTCCTCCTTGAACGGCTAAAAGAAGTATTCGATACTTTACAGATAGGGCGGCTATATCTGGCTGGAAAGACACATCTTAGCCGCTCAATCATAAATTTGGGTATTAATCTAATTCTTGAGATAGTGTAGATTCATATAGTTTAGTTCTCGATGGGAGCTATGTTGTTCCTTGGTTCTAGTTCGTGAAGACGTCCACATAGTGTAATTTTTGGCTACTGGCGACGAAAGTTTCCAGTACGGTTATTGCCTCGCAATTATCCCAAGGCCTAATATAAACCTAATATATGTGATTAAAACCAAGAAATATTGAGCTTGTACCAAACCTTAGGTCTACCCCAATCCTATCCATACTCTAAAGATTCTCCGACAATACATAAATACGAAGACAAGCCGTTGATTTGATTTCAATTAACCCGATCAGGAAACCCAAGGGCCCATGCAGGTGTCTAACTGTGTTAACTTACACAGGAGGAAACCTTTCGGTAATGTTGAAAATATTGCGACAAAGAATTCGCAACATTAAAGTGTAAAGATTGAAAAATGAATGTATTGGTCAGATTGGTTTGCTAAATGAACGGAAGTGGCGCACTATTTATACATTTAATGCTACCACATGATGAAAGCCACAATCCACAAGACTGTGGCGCCATTTAGCCGAAGCGATCCCAAAATAGCCCCTAACGCCTCCATAACTCAGCTACTAACACTTTCCAGTATAACCTGAAACGCCAACTTATAATAACTCCTAGTCCAAGCAAGATATACGAGATCTTGTTGGGAACCTAGACGAAATGGAGAACTAGAGGTTCCGAAACACAACGTGTCTCCATTTCCAACAGGTAAAAACCCCCCAAAACTGCCATCTTATATCTTCATGATTTTCAGTTTACCTTCAGAAAGTGCGTTATGCTGTACGTCCAGTATGAATCCTGTCCTTCCCCTTTCCTACCTTGTGTCTCATTTCCTGCATCACCACCTCATCTTGACTGACAAGTCGAAACTGTTCTAGATACCCTTCATCTAAAATCCATTGTGTAATTCTAGCCACATCCTCTGGGCTTTGAATCATAGCCTGGTAGGACCTATCTTTGGATTTTCGCAGGATCTCCCCTCGTCCTCTCGCCCACTTAGGGCATGTCATGACCATATGTCTGACATTTTGGGACGGATACCCACACTGACACTTTGGGTTGATGACTCCAGGTACTTTTCTTCTGTACAGATAAGAATTGAGCCCGATGTGCTCGCTTCTTATTTGTATGGCGATATTGCTTTGGGCCCTGCTAAGGTTTTGGTGGATTTGGACTGGTGCCCCTATGTAGTTCATTCTGAAACTACTTGTTTTTGGGTCCATGGAGAAAAATGCTGCTTTCCAAGTCTCAGAGAAGTCAAGCCATATTAAAAAGACTAATTGGCGATCCTGTCAGTTCAAAATCTATAGTAGAGTTCGTGCAACTTCAACCTTTCCCCCGGTAAAAAAATTAACTCAAATACTACGTCCCTAAAAGGGTGAGATCTAATTCTTGTCGACAGATTCTTGACGATCGTTGATACGAAGAAGCAGGACTGGCATTCTCCACAAATTTGCGTACGAGAGAAGATAAAAACCGACACATTGATCAAGAATCTAGCTTGCATTGAAGCTAATTTTGTATTGGGCAAAATTAATGTTGATGCTGATGTCTAAACTCGCTGCTGTTTGTGCCGGGTAGGTGATTCCTTGAAAATGTTTTTGGGGATCGCACAGGCCTTCACAACTACCCTCCAGCTACTGTAAATATGCTCATTGGAATTAGAGAATGAATCTTAAAGCCTGTGCAAAAAAAAGTATGGAGACACAATATTGCAGTTGTAAATATGCTTTTTATCTAAATGAATGATTTTGATGTTGTGTCCGGGGACTGGGTAGGCCGGAGATCAGATGCTTTAACTTCTTGACCCCCGCACACAAACGACGTACGTTCAGTTTTAAGACTAGCGCCTTGGCATGAACAAATGTGCAAGAAATCTCCAATTAAGCGAGACTGAATCCGCACACCAGACAGACGCAATATACGCTCCACTCAACTTTCTCCCATCTATCTGAAGCTACGTATACAGACAACTTGGTCTAGTTGAAAAAATACGACCTGATCGCAAAGGAGCAAGCTAGACTTCAAACATGGACTCCAAGGTTCCCGTCAAGTTGGTTAAGGTCATCCGTGTTCTCGGTCGTACTGGTGCGAAGCAGAATACCTTGGAGAGAGAAAGTTCGCTGCTGATGATAATTAGGCTCCCGAGGAGGCGTCATACAGGTTCGCGTCGAATTTATGGATGATAACTCTCGAAGCATTATACGAAACGTCAAAGGTCCAGGTATGAGTCTTCTGAGACCACTCTTTAATCTCTACAAATCGAATGCGCAAGTTCGCTAATAATTTGGTAATAGTTCGCGAAGATGATATTCTGTGCTTGTTAGAGTCTGAACGTGAGGCCCGGAGGTTGAGATAGCCATTGCCAATCTAGTTTTTTCTGAGATCCATCTGGGAAGATTACTCCTACAGAAATTATGTCCACAAGTTAAGAGACACTTCCAAAGAATGACAAATTTCTACTACCTACTCCGTTTTTTTGCTTAAAATATCAATCTATCGATGACCTTTCTTAGAGCTACATTTCCCGACAGTTTTATTATTCCTCGTAATTATTTGGCTGCATAATAATCTACAACTCTGTATTCAACATCAGGAGAATTTTAATCTCTTGCTTTACACTAATAATCACAGTGATTTTATTTCTATTACATCCGACTCTTGTATTAATTCCGTGCCTCACCATATCCTGTATGTTAGCTTTAGATCTCTTGCTTTAGCGCACTAAAAATCAGTCACATTCAAAAATACTTTTGACCTTAACCCCAACCCATTAAAACTTGCTTCTTTGCTTTGTTGCCTTTTTTCTTCCCCGTACTATTGGCTTCTACATCTGGAATGCTCGGTTCAATGTCACCGCTAGAACTCGGTTGCGCTGTCCCATCCCAAGCATTTTCTCTGGAAGGTCCCACTGCGCGCCGATAATTGATAATTTTCTTTGGCGGCTTCGACACACTCGGCAAAGCCGGGAAAAGCTCTGCTCCCACACCCAAACTGGTAGCTCGTACACCAGACATAGAACTGGCTACATTTTTCGTAGCCGTAGATGATGCCTTGCTAGGTGATGAGCCCGATGCTGATGCTGAGCCAGAGGTGGACGTCCAAGGTACTGCAATTACTTTACTACTCTTAGAATCTATCTGACGAGATGGAGGAGCCGGAAGGCTAGGAAAAGCATTCGAACTTTCGCTTTTTCCAGTTATAGATCCTTCACCGGTTGTGCTAATCGCCGAGTTTGCAGAACCCCAAGATCTGGAATTTGAGGTGGAAGATTGTCTTGACTGTGCAGTTGACTTCTTAAGATTTATGATTCGGTTAGATGGTAATGTGCCACTACCTGAAGATGAGGCAGTGCTATTTTTGACAGACCAATTGAGGAGGGCAGCACTATCATCATTGTTTGCTGTTGATGGTAAACTAGGATAATCTTCATTGATCGCACGCCAATTGTTCCATGCAATTCGTAGGTCATTTGCTTTTTGAGGGTCTTCATATATATCCGCGACTTCCCTGATTAAGGTGCCAAGGGCACTGGATGAAGTGTTTGAAAATAGAATGAAAAAGGAATCGATCAGAGCACGGGCAGTAATATTACCATTTTTATACTTGGAAATACATGATCGAAATTGGGAGATTTTTGACGAGTCTTTTTGAAGAAGGTGCGAAGCACGTTCAATAACAGCCGTGTGGCGTAAAGCACGAGCTCTTCCGTGCGGTGAAATATTTGGCTGCGTTAAATTGAGGTTTAATAAATCCTCGCTAACCGTTCCGAGACTGGCTGATGGTCGCGAAGATTGTTCTGCAAGAGACTGAGTTCGATTTTGAGTTGTCGACGGAGCCGAGAGTTGACTTCCAAAATTTCTAATAGATATTGATTGAGCAGAATGCACGAGTAACTCTCTTTGAGAGGCTTGGACGTCTCTTCCTACTGATGACGAACTAGAGGGAGGTATAGGCTCTCTGTTAAAGTCTCTACCCCTCTCATTCCTCCTGCTTTCTCTATGATCTCTCCGACCACTAGCGGCTCTTCTTTCTTCCAAATAGGATTGGCGGTAAGAAAAGTCTGATAGGTCAACATTCCTCGTATCACGTAGAGCATTTTTTGAAAGATCATTTCCATGCACTTCGAGCATATGCGCCTTGAGCTCAAACTCAGAAACAAAGGCGATATACTTTTGGTCTAAACAATCTTTCATCTGACATATGAAATGGTCTTGAACAAAATGCACGCGAAGGGCGTCATAATTGACATAATATGAAGGGGCGCTATTCACGTTTGCACGATCACAAACGAAACATCTCTCATGTTTTTCCCTCAAGTGTTTAAAAAGCTCATCATCCCCGTAAAAACGATTTCCACAAAAGCCGCAAAGAGGATGACCTTTGAATCCGGACTGGCTCGTTGCCCCAGCCTTATAGTCTCCTTCTTTCATATGCTTCGATAATTCAGCATCGGTAAATAGGTCGTGCTCATGCGGGAAAATTTTTCTATGTTTAGAGCAAAGATCACATATTTTCTTACCATGCACTCTTCTAGTATGATCATGAAGATGGGGCCATGCAAGGCAGACCGCATCACACTCCTTATCCGGGCAGTTGTACCCCAGCATCCAGAGTACATCATCTCTAATTTGAGGACTATCGAAGCGGAATCCGAGGCTGTCTTCAATACTTTTAAAGTCCATCTCTTTGAAATATTCATCATTATAGTCCTCAAATGTTTTAGTGCGATTGTCCGTAATGATGACATGTGCAGCAGGAGTCTACGACGCATGAGCATCAATCGAAAGATTAGTTTTTGAAGAAAGATAAATTTATGACTTACTCTGCATAGAGTACAAGTTTGATCTTTGAACAGCACTCTCATCCTTACACTACAAACATGACAAGTCCGATGGTTGCAAGGACCCAAACCTTCATGAATAATCTCTGAAGCGCAAATGACGCAAACTTCAGACTCATTTTCTGAGCCCGTAATAGTTACTGCCAGTACACGCTGGCTGCTTTTTGATTTTGGCGACTTGATCTCTTGCTCGGGTCCAGAATTTTTTGCTGTAGAGCTTGTAATATCGTTCTTTCTCTTGCTAGAATTCATTTTCTTCCCTCTCATCTGGTTTCCCTTTCCCCTTTTTGATACCGCTCGATCACCATTTCTAGCCGACTGTTGGCTGATAGCGTCATGAGAGGATCCATCCATTGTAGTCTCTTTTGATCTTTGAGCAAGTTCCGTAGAAAAAGCTTAATTCGGAAAAATTGTCGTATTTAAATTTGTAGAGGCTCACTCGGCTCAAAAATTATTCCGTTGACTTCAGTAACTCCAAGAACCAAGAGGTGTTTTCCTAAATCCAAAGCAGCAGCTACAGCAACAACAAACAGTAATTAGAAGGATGTAAAAGTATCAAGCTAAATTGGAAGTAGTAAGCTAATTAACTCAATTGGGACGAGGAGTTATGCGAAATAGGCCGATTTTGGCGGTGTAGATTTTTGTGGTTGATTGTATAACCCAATCAATCAGAAGACTGCAGCATCAGACAGGGCAACAAAGAAAGTTTCAACCCCGCTGACAAGGCTGAGCCAGCCGTGGTACAAATACACATAAGAAGCCGCCTAATGTTAATAACACCATCTTCGGCTGATTACGATTTACGCTTCGGTCTACATTCAATATTGTTCACTTCTGAATGCTCTATCCTTGAAATAACTTGTTACCTCTCTAATTCTCTGCATCGGCATGGCATGCGACCAATCATACCGAAATATGTGCCATTCAGATCTCTGCGCTCAAATACACCCAAATTAAGGAACTTTACGAGATACGACGCGGGATAATCCCAGGCAGAATGATAGAGATGACGGGAATATGCTCCTGCAAGGCATTAAATGATCTCGAGCAGATGTTGGCTAAGCCCTGTCATGGTTACCACGAGTATGATGACTTGATAAAATTTTTAATAGTGAATGTGAAATCTACGAAGAAGAACGATGCTCTACTTGCAGGCATAAGCATCGCCATTTCAATGATATTTTTTCACTTTTTCCCCCCAAAACTGCCAGCCATAAGATGAAGGGTGACTTGGATCGGATGGTGCAGTGGTAAACCGTCCTGGCCGTTCTCCCAAATAGGGTCTGGGCAGCTTAGACACATGCCCCACTCGAGAAAGAAGAAAGCTGGTTCAAATCAAGTACGACCCGTTAGCCACACTTACTCGCGGTGGTGTTTTTCTCTCATAGCTTGATGAAAGCATATTCAGACAACTACGAGTTTTTCCCGCTTTTCCCTGCGGTGGGTATTCACGGAAGAGGTTACATGTCGCAAGACGTTATCCTCGTAGTGGTATCTGCAAATGAAATCTGAGTATGAGTGTTTCAAAGCGTCAAAATGAGTCATTCTACGAGAAACACACCTTCCGTAATCATTCGTGTCATAGCTTCAGGCTGCATACACGGAATTAATTTAAAAAGAAAGATCTAAATTAATACCGAGACTTCTTCAATATGACCAACCAACGGTCTTGCTGGTATAGAGGTTTATCAAAGGCTGCAGCTTGACCTTGATTGGAGAGCTACAAGAAATGAAATTGAGAATTCTTCCACAGCCACCTCTAACTACCTCTCTCCTTACTAAATATAAGCAAGCGGTCACAAATTCGGGACCTTCATGTCATAGCTATGTCAAGGAGCTAATTCACCTAGTCGCTTTGCTACATGTATTAAGTGAGGGGCAGAAATACGCAAATTATTTGGACAATTAATGCGCCAATTGAAATAACTGAAGCACAACATTGTACAGTCAAACCTCTGATAACTTAACTCGTCGGTCGAGGCAAAAAAATAAACTTATGAGAGGAATTAAGTTAAGTGAATAGCCCCACTTTTGCGTTACTATAGTGACAACCACGTGAAACCAAACCAAATGAAAACAAACCACTACACATGTATATGTAATATCAAATTCTATACTCATACTTATCCGTCGGTTTAACAAATGTCTCCAACTTTTCACAAGCATCTTTATTTATAATGAGCCAATCTAGACTCACCAGTTTCCAGAGACTTGAAATCTGCCGACATAAAAGCCTAAATCCCATACTTAAGAATAAAGACTTAGTGACTTGGGTTCGGCAGCAGTATGGATTGACTGTCAGTACTGTTACCGTCGGAAATATCTTGAAGAGAAAGCAAGAGTTGGAGGAAATGACACCCTCAAATATTGACGCCAAGAAGTCTAGAGTTTCCCGACATCCTTTACTGGAGGAAGCCTTGGTGTTCTGGATCTTGCAGTGTCAAGCAAAAAACGTGGCTGTAACAGGAAATCTAATAAAAGTTAAAGCTCAGAAATTCAGGGAGCAGCTAGAGATCGGAGGAACAGTCGAATTTTCCAATGGTTGACTACAGAAATTCCAGCAAAGGAACCAATCTAAATGTATAAGATCTCACGGAGAAAGCGGATCGGCTAATACAGCAGGAATGGAACAAGCTCTTCCTATATTAAAGAATGTGATTAAGGACTATCAACCTAGGGATATCTACAACATGGATGAAACTGGTGAATACATTTAAACTAGCTACTCTTTCTAAAAAATAATCTGACATTCTTTCAGGTCTATTTTATAATCTGTCTCCCGACATAACCGTTGCTCAGAAACAAATCGAAGGTCTCAAGAAAGATAAGACAAGAATAACCTTATGTCTGGCTAGCAATGCAGATGGATCAGACAAGCTGGAGCCTATGATTATAGGTCACTTCAAGAAACCCAGGTGCTTCCAATCCAAGTCTGGAAATCAACTTGGCTTTTACTACATGAGCGATAAAAAAGCCTGGATTACCAGAGAACTTTTTCAAGGATGGCTTTTGAAGTTTAATGAGAAAATAAAGGTAAATTTTTCAATCTTATTAATTAAGATGTAGAGTAAGTTACAATTTTTGTTCGATATCTAAGAAAATCCTCACAACACTACCTTATTTATTGTTTTCAACACGCGTATCTACTAGTACACTAGCGAGCAAAATTTCTACATGTTTGCACCACATTGGACTAATCTCAATATAACTCAACAAAATTTACATGAAAATTAGTAATTCTAGATTCTGAGAAATTCTAAGTCATTTTTCTATCAGTACTGTAATTTTCCCCGAAAAAATAATGACGAAATGTTGTAACAGGGAAAGAGGTTCAGAGCTTAGAGGGGGGGAAATGAGTAGGTGTTTCAACCTTATGACATTGACTTAGGGATCAGGAAGACATTTCCTCTCTCGAGTGATAGGCGAAGTTCTCTCCTAAT
>JAKRRZ010000511.1:0-19803 GCA_022627015.2 Podosphaera aphanis | reverse complement strand
ATTCAGATTTGGCACTAGCTTGGCACTAGCTGTAATTTAGTAGTAAAAGCTACTAGAACTAGCATAGATTTTCAGTAGATCTTAACAACCTGCATTTTACATTCACGATTTTTCGTACACGTAAGACTTACAAAGTGACGGGTATCACTTCCTAAATAGGCTTAGCTAAAAAGAATTTTATAGAATTTTGTATGGCGAGACCCCTACCTATAATTGAAATTTACATTCACGACCCTAGAACGAGAGTACATTATTGAAGGTTCTGGAGCAGTTGGCGCTCGAGGCAATTTACTTGTGCGTTAGAAAATTCTAATTATCCGCCAGAATGATTCTACAGCAGGGGTGGTTAGTACCCATGTAAGGAGTAAGTGTTGTGTATTGTACCACTATTAGTTGCTACAATTGATGACATGACATACGCTTAACTCGAAAAAAGGGCACCATTGTCCAAATAATCTTCTATCGCTGCTTTACGGTGCATATTTTCTACTTTTGTCGGATGTTACAGAGTCAAATGTACCAATCCCGTTGATTGGTAATGGGAGGTTTGTCCGAATAATCAACATGGTAAATTATAGCGCGGTCTTCGTTTAACTAAGTCCATCACCCTAGATTCCGCCACCCTTCCCCCATGTGAGACCACCACATTAAATTCACGATAACTATTCAACAAATGGATCGAATGTAAATTCAAAACTATAATCTTGGAGAGAAGAACTCAAGCTACTACTGAATGTAAAAATTAACCTTAAAAGTAACAGTCCTGGCGCTTTCTACAGCATCACGTGCAAATATAGTCCTCTTACCCTGATGAACCTATTTAAATCTAACAAACATCAGACTACTGACAAACCTTGCCATAAGCATAGTGGGTCGACCCTAGTTTACGAGCTCCTATTAATTACCTGCATCGGAGCCTCCAATCATAGGCCTTAATTTGGGTTTGACCCACTATCCTTATAGCAAGGTTTGACAGTAGTATCAATTATTACTCCTCTATGGGTCATTCGCTTCAGGTGCTTAGGCTACTTATGTTTAGAAACAATTTTCTTCTCCTGGAGTCCAGATTTGAATGAGTACTTGTCAATTTGCGTTGGAGCCTTTTAGATAAATGAGTATTATGCACATGACGAACTCCCAGCGCCTTGAAAATCTCTAAAAATAAATGTCCCAAAATTGACGTGGGTGAGGGAGAATTATAATGCCTCCATTCTGTAATAGTTGGTTCTCTATGTTAGACGGCCTTGGGGGCAAAATTTTATGTTTTGAGAATAAATTGGTATTGAGCCGTTCTTACTGGATTCCAGGTCTGAACTCCTGCAGAAAACCACCTTTTTCATATACGAGCGCTATCTAGACCATCATAGCTAGCTTTAGCACATATTTTAATTGATGTCTGCTTCTTAATTACGATGTTATCATCGACTCTGCCGAGCTCTGCGATTTTTGCTCTGTACTTAGCTTTGATGGATGAGAAAAATATGAAATCGAGCAGTAGAAGGATATGACTTAAACTAGGTATTAAGTAGAATACTACAATCATATTTGTGTATTACTTCCACGTGAGCTCATGTATAGCCTGAGATTTGTCCTCTTCTAATAGAAGTAGTCGATGTCCTTCGACAGGTTTTGATGAAATAAAAGCGTGCTCTAAACACTTAAATATAATCCCAATCAATTCTCGGATGTTAGATAAAGAGAAATGAGGCTAATCTGGGATAAAGGTAGGTAGCAGAAAAACAGCTAGAACTGGGATTTGTTTTTGCTCTTGAACATGACAAGAGGTTTTAACTAGTGTTCAGTAGCTGATATCCCCTCCAAAACTGTCATAACTCTAATTTCTGGGCTGCTTGACCATGGTAGTTCTTAAGAAGATCCATTAAATTTGTTATCAGACCCAATACCTAGAGCAAAGCTGTACTCATCAACGTTTCACAAATCATCCGACTTGATTGAATCACGGCTTTAGTCGGTTGAACCATTCCGGAATCCTCTCTTCTGTCATATACTTTGCTCTCTGGCCTTCCAGCGTCATCGCAGCCTATAATTTGGTGTCAGGATATCGATTTGCGAGCCTGGTTTTCCAATTCTTTCGTACAGGGCATCTCTGAAATTTCCGCTTCGAATTCCGGAGGTCATGGCTTCAAGGCTGGCCAATGAGGGGGCATGTCCTGCCATTTTCAGGTACTTTATCTCTTCCTCTAACAAATTCTCCTGCTGGTTACTGAAAAAGTTTTGTATTCCGCACTCAACTTATGAGAATTTCTACCATCATGCTTTTTCCTCAGAGCTGTCCTCGGCGCGTCTTCTGCCCCTGCCCCTGCAACTTCACTAAACTTAACATATTTACCGGGTTTTAGATTTTCCAATGTAGGTTGAATTCGAATTTCTGACGATTTATTAATCACAAGAATGGAAGGGGAGTTATGGTGGATTGAATGTGGTGGTCTCACTTGCGGGAAGGGTGGCGGAACAAGGGTGGTACATGCCTGCATAAGTGTCGCTGGTCTCTTTTGGCGAAACAATGTTCCGTTACCTCAAAAAAGATCCGCCAAAGAATTTCAGAGGCGCTAATGCAGGCATGAGGGGGATAAGCCGTATATGATCAGGCCTTGTAAGAGCGACAACGATAGAAGGTGTGCACTAGTGCAAGGCTCTTGCTCGTGCTTGTCTCAGCCGAGCAAATATGAGCATGTATCCTGATACTAATCTCTTGCAAGCATTCCTAAACTCGCAGGGGCCCGGGAGAGCGCCTCATGACGGCTCCCGCCCGGGCTCCTGCTGTCGCTCCAAGGCCTGATCATTCACAACTCTGTCCTCTACATGGAAATTACCAGTCCGAACAGAAAGACGCGTTGCCCGATCAACAGGTACCCTGCACGTGTTGATCGTGGAAAAGGGGACGATGGTCGCGTGCCATCGGGCTGTTTTCCTGGGTCATCGACGTCTGGCGTTGCACCTGTACACTTATTCATGAAACTCTTATCCGGATGCTGTCAGGCATGCTTCTGTACGTTTGTTTTCAATGTATAGGACTATCAACAATGCGTGGGTTTGAACTTGTTCGGCCTACCATTCGTGTGATGTGCTAAACCTTTAAGTTCTGATTTCATTAACACATGTCTTTCATTTTTTCCGGGCGCAACATCAATACAGGGGGAATTTTAATCAAATTTTGCTGGAGGCAGGCTAATCACTCTTTAAATTTCATTTTCTGCCCGTCTATCTGTAGGTCATAAGAGCATATTATCATTATTCAGGTATAGAAAGTCTCGCGCGACGAAGACCTGAGGTGCGGAAGAGAAAAATTATCGTCGCTAATTGCGGAGATCTACCAAAAACTGAAATACAAAAGAAGTTAATCGTTGTGGCCAGTTCCGCTTATATCCAATAAAATTCTCGCAAAATAGACATCATACAAACAAGCCAAGGAAATATCCACACCGTTGGAAAACAGACATCCCATGATCCCAACCCTTTAAGGTACTTCTTACACCATAAACCGATATCTTACAAATAAAGCACTCAGAAATGAAATGACTGTCGGTTTTTAGCAAGGAAATCAGATGTGGCCGAGCGGAAATCATCTTTCCAGATCTCGTTGCTGTCTCGGCGGAAATTTATGACCTCTTTGTTCTCGTTCCATGCTGGCCAATGAGCGAACTCAGTATTGGAGCCGTCACCATTGGGATTTAAGGAATGTACGAAATTTAAGTAATAGTTTTGTACACTTCTAGTGGGGAATCCTTGAGTGACACCGTAGGCAGGTAGTACATCGGTAACGTGAAAGCTTCCGAGAATAGGAGTACCATAACCGTAAGATGCAATGAAAGAGTATACAGGAACTTCAGGGTGATTATCAAGGGAGTATCCGAGAACAAGACGGCGGATCATGGTGAAAGTGATATCACCAATTAGGGCAGATAAACGTTTGAATTGAGGGTAGATATTGTTACGCATTCCAGTGTTGAAGGGAGAACCCTGTGTTGGGTCGTCCGGGTAGATGTTGACAAGTTCGGTGAGCTGTTCCTCGCTTGCGTGGTAGAAATAATAACTCTTCAAATAATCGATGATATCCTGGGTAGTTGTGATATTGCGTTGAACCAAGCAAAAGAGGGTGCCTTCATCTTCTTGGTCGCCGATAATAAATGGGACTTTGGCAAATCTTCCAGTGGCGCCTAGATCGTCGGCGGAAGCGGTGATTAAGTCTCCGTCAGGTCGAGGAATGTATGATAATGCGACTGATGAGTAATCAAATAACCCTGGAACAGACGTACTAGCATACAAAAATGTATCGTAGTCTAGTTTTCGCAGACAGTCAATCTTGTCAGCAGCGTCGGCGCATCCACCATACTTCACAACAGTGTCAAAAATTCCTTGTGGTTTTTGTGAATCAACTGGGTCTACTGGAATGATACTACCACTGTCCATGATAGCTCCGCGGAAGAGGGGCTTGCCATTATACGAAAGAGCGCCATCCTTGGCGGTAAGCAGATTCCAGGTCGAAATTGAACCAGCAGATGTTCCAAATAAAGTGACCTTGTCTGGATCACCTCCGAATTTTCTGATGTTATCTTGGACCCACTGTAAGCCTAGAATCTGATCGTAGTGGCCGAGATTAGGGAGTCCAGCCTCCATGATTTCTTTTCCACCTAACCAGCCAAAAGCTCCAAGACGATAGTTTACAGCAACGTAAACAATAGGTTTGTTTGAATCAATCCCTGCGCGTATTAACCTGGTCGCGTCATAAATTGCAGTAGTACCGAAACCAAAACCGCCAAAGAAAAGAGAAAATACAACAGGGTACATAGAATCAGGAGTCGCGTCTGATGGCTTTTGAACGCTGATAGTTAAACAATCTTCACTGATGTGGAACAGGCGCTGGACAGCACCACTGTTCACAATTTCTTGCAGCGCATCTTGAGGTAGTCGGTCTTCAGGATTGGTTGAGGTATACTGCTGAGGACATGATGCGGGAAACGGGACAGCACCATTGACGACTCCGATATTATTAGTAATGGGTTGAGGGCGACGAAGACGGAGATCTCCAACCGGCGGTTGGGCGTACGGAATACCGCGATAGCTGTCAATTCCGAACTTGCTAGATCCGATGACTGTGGCGTAGCCGAGATCGATTGATGGAGCCTCGCCGAACTTGATATTAGTCTCTGGTGGGTCGATTGGGGTCGCAAGGAGACACGGTACTAGGCCGAGGGCCAGGAAGAACGAGAGCATATTAAGATATTAACTAATGTAATGGAAATTAATGAGCGTTAGAAATGAGGATTCCAAAAGAGTGAAGGAAGGCAAGAAGGATTAGAGAGTAGGTGCCCTGTGGACACTGAAGTGCTCAGAAGAAAGAGGGTACTCTGGGAGGTGAAGAAATGAATGATGTTCATGAAGAGGGTAACATGTGGAACTTTATGTATTCCAGGTGCGCGGACTTATTCCTACTGGGGCATAGGTCTGGGCCCATGACATGGGTAAATCCTCGTTGAAGCTATAAAATTTGCACGGCTAGCTGTGATATACGACCATATCACCCCTGGCCAAAGAAATAAGATGGGGAAGGAGTGCTTTGTGTCGATAGCAGCAAGAGAGAGTGACATTGGGTAAGGAAGAGGAAATAGTATGTGACAGCGATAAACGGCAATGAATGAGACTGAGTGTTTTGATAGGTGGGAGTGAGAGTCAATGAGGCGTTAGGGGGGGAGGGGAGTAAGGAAGAAGAAAAAAAGTAATTACTAACAGATTTTGGTGGTATTTCCTTATTGATAAATTTGTTTTTATGTATGATTTCTCTTTATCCGAAAGCTCATCACTATCAAACAAGGAAATTTGGTACCTGCGTCGTTTGTGTTATATGATCAACCAGAGGATATAATACTTTGGAGGTGTAGAGTTGAAAGGAAAAAGCTTGTTAGCGAGTGAGTGAGTGAGTGAGTAAATAAGTGAGTGAGATAAATGATGCCGACTTTACAATAGGGAACTGTAGAGCAGGTATTTGGTCTGCTCTGCTCTCTCTTCCGGTTCCTTTCTCTTGATCCAAATGAATGAATCGGAGGATATATGAACCTTGGTTCGACTTTTGTATAAACGTTTCGACGGCCCAAGCCTTTAACGCTTGGTCTCTTTAGTTCTTGGCCATTTGTATAATCGAATCAAGTTTTTAATGCCATTTATTTTGCATTTATTATTTTATTTCGGGCTCAAATGATGTTATTGATTGACCGATTTGCTTTCAGGTCTTGCCTCCAAGTGCCTGAATATTCCTGATCTTGCTCCATTTCGCCCTCTTCACATTCGTCCAGTCCTTCTGGCATGTGTTGAAAGTGTGTTGAAACTTTACAAATTGCCACTATGAGAGATTGCTTGTATTTTCTCTGTACCTTGTACCGTTTTGCCATGCACAAAATCAATCTTCTCGAGCTGGCTGAGTTATTCAATGTTGCCCCTGCCCGGACTAGTCTTCATCTGTCTCCATGTTACCCACTAACTTAGCAGCATCTATCCCTGTTTGTTCGGCCCGTGGCAAGCAATCGGCCCTCGTCTGAGCCCTGTCCTTGTTCCAACTCCCTGTTTAAAGCTACATCCATACGCCAGATCATCCTCGGGATTTGCATCTAAAATAGATAAATATCCAAAATAACGACTACATATTTATAAATAATATGTCAACTACCAGTCGAATCACTAGATCAGATGGAATCCTTCCCTCATTATTCCACCACGTGATGTTATACTCCAGCGTCTTATTGACGTCGAGCGAGCTTCCCCGCCCTACTGGGATAGAAGGTTGCCCAGCCACCCAGCGAGATGTGTAAATTAAACAAATGTAGTATTATGATACATTAAAATTAGCCTCTGGTCCGCCAGCGGCAACATGTGTAAACGAGTACAAGCACTAGTGAACAGTTTCTGGCTTGATCGTCGAACAATCTCTGCCGATCATCCCTTAGTGTCTCGGCATTCATCCATTAAAGAGCCGGTCGGCTCTTTCCGGCCAATCAACAACAACACACCCTGCTTCGGTCACCATAGCTATGGAGGTCAGCTCCGCAACGACCATCAAATCTTTAAATTTAATATCGCCCAAGTAACGGCATTTGTAACATGGCCTTTTTCACTCGACTTGCAAATCAGCATGTAGCAAATCAATCTTTGTACAAACCCCAAATACTAAAGCCATTCATTGTTGAATCCAATGTACAAAACTTCCCTGGTGTTGCCTCGCCGAAAATACCGTGGAACAGTCAGCCAAGCAAAATTCTTGAAATTAATACCCTTCTTGCACGCACTGTCTCTGCCCTGACCGGCCCTTCACACGCTAATTTCGTAGTGTGTACGGAGAAATCAACAGGTACAAAGTAGTTAACTTCCCGAAACATGCATACCCTTGAACGTATTTTAGCTTAGTCCCCAAGCTCAACAGTTGAAACAGAGGACACATAAATTTTCTACTTTATTGTCGATTTTTTTAGGCTTGTGAGAAAGCGCAACCTCAGTTTTGTCCAGTGCCCCGCATAGAAAAGGTGGTAAGATGAGGTCAACACGGATGAAAGGAAAAACTGGCTCCGGTTCATTGTGTTCGACATGCCTGCAACGGTGGTGAGGAGCACCAAAAACGCCCTCTCTTATGAACTGGCGAAACAATCTCGGAAATGTAGGGTGAGTTGAAGGGTCCAAGTGTTGTCAATCAGAGGGCCAAAAGGGTAAAATGAAAACGAATTTAGTCATAATTAATTAGTCGTCCCTTTTAATCCAGGTTGTTTGTTGCCTCTGGAATGACCTTGCGACAGGCGACGCCCATGGAACGTCTACGTGTCCTGGTCCACCATGTGCTAGGGCACCCTGAACAATCCGTTTCTGATGGGGGATCCGGGGTCCGGCCGTCACGTTTGGAAGGATTAGTAAGTCGTCGTCAACCAGTAACAAGCACTGGTAGTTAATTAACCGATGACATGAATCGCCTTTGCCCCACCTCCGCAGAAAGAATATCACGATGAGATCTCATCGATTATCATGGATCAAGACACATGACATCATCAAATCTCGAGAAGAACCAACCCTGAAAAATACATGATGAAATCTGAACATTCTTTGTTTGGCCTTTGATATGTGTCACTCGTGACTCGTCGGCTATTTGATCGAGCTCATACGATGTACATGTGTTGTAATATCGTTTATAACGATATCGATTACATTCCAAGCAACTGACTTCCGGTGTCACAACCTGGGGTCTACTCTCTCTCAAGGGCCCTGAAATTACTAGCGTCTTTGAGGGCCCGCAAAAATACAGGAGATCGGCATGGGTAAATCCTTGTATATTTATGGTCTGAATTATCGCTTATTCGCGCGCTAGGTCACTTGGAGCTCTCCCAAAAATAGCCGCTCACCGTCCACAGTGCATCGCAGGTCGACAATCAACCAACACCGCATCCATCAAATTGCCATCAGAACATAACACATCAACTTCTTTTCTCAACCCTAACTGAAGGTCGGTAAGCTAATAATATATTTATTCAATAACTAATTATACCCAGGAGAAAACTTCCTTCGAAATACCAGAAAGTAGTCGCCGCTCCGCTACCTTCGAAGAACAAGTACTTATTAATATCCTCGTGAATCCTTTTTTAGATGTGAGACTTAATCAACTTGAAAAAAATACTGTTCTGAGCCATCCATGACCGAAAGTTCATCGCAAACATCCCGAAGTAGAGTTATGGAGAAGCTTGCGACAAAATAATAACCAGCTCTCTATTCATACGAGGTCTTCAAGTGGTCCGTGAAGATCGATGCAAACACGTGTGGTAGCTTCGAAGCATTCACTTATTAAACAAAGTCACTAGAGGACATGCACGGGCCAATGTATGACTGTCTGCTGCCGTCGCTCGACTGGTGATTAATTAAAGTAGAGGTCTATGACTCAAACAGCACTGACTTATGGAAAACCACGACAAAAGTATGCCGGCAAGGCGTCAAATGTGTTCATTGCCCATGGAGGCGCCACCAAGTACTGTATCAATACTTTGTTCTTAGCACAGGCTGGTGGATTAACCGATGGAAATAACTAGATTCAGATTAGTCTCGTAAAAAATGTCGAAACGACGCTAATACATTCATTATTTTTCGTACACGCAAGACATACAAATTGGCGGGTATTGTTTCCGAAATTAGACTAGCCAAAAAGATTTTCATAGAAATTTGTATGGCAAGACCCCTGTTGTAAATTGACTTTCACATTCAGGACCCTGGAGAGAGAGTATTGTTCATGACCTAGCGAGATGTGAACTGTAAAAAGGATTTACATATTTTTCAGGAGACACCCCGTACAAGTCCTCGAGTGCTGATGACTGTCAATTGGAGTACATGTGATAAGTTAATTTAGTTAAAGTAGAGGTAAGTTTTGTTTATTCCCATCGTATTTGTACATATTTGTACGGCTGAGCAGTATACAGAATATAACATGACTTACGCTTGAAAAGCTTTAGTCATGAAGAGCGACATCAAGTAGTACTGAGCAGACTCTGAGAGCTTTGTGCCGAATTACAAGATGAGACACCTCGTTTTGGTATAATTTCTAGGGCTACATCACGCGAATCCTCCCAACGGCGTCGCGGCGGACATATGAACTCATTTGCCTGATATGAGCTGAAATTTCACTAATTATGATCTGCAGCTTACTCTATCTCAGGGGTTTGCAGCGTCGATAACTAGAATAAGTTATGTCAGTTCTATCGCCAACATTGGGTAGTGCCGGCATACATAACCATAACTTAACCCTACTCCTGATACGGGAATCTGCCTTGAGTACCTTAGCGTCAGAATGAGGGTTTGAAATGCCCGTATAATACCAGTATAGTGCCCTTGTACGCTCTAGCCATAGCAGTTAACTAACAGTTATACGACGACAACGATTAACTGTAGTTAGTACATGTAAGCTCAGACCCCTATCTTTCTGTTAATATTATGATATTTTTTTTGTCTTCTATCCTGATTTGGCCCCTTATTGCTCACGCAGGTGTCGATTTCAGTCAGATACAATGATGATATAGTCGTGATGAACATCATGCCTCGGGAATCATTTGCAAGTATCACTACGGTTGTGGCAGGCGGCTTTTCCTCATCCCTACCGAACTATACCATCCGTGAAACTCACTCAAGGGAAACCTCTCAAGAAACCTTGAATAATCCAGACATGCCATCATCATCATCGTAGCTTCCCTCAGTATGGTAAGGTCTGCTGGAGTCGAACTAGCGATCTTCTGTCTCGGGTGGAGTAGATGTTCAACCCAAACCCTACTTGGAAGACCGGCCTGGACGGTATACCACTACACCATCCGACCCAAGATTATGATATTGTGGAATAGAAAGATGTCATCTAAAAGATTGGTTTCTTCATTATTCTTCCTACTCTAGAGCACACTACTATAAAATACAGAGGCCTACGGTAGTCATCTCTGCTACTAAGTATACAGTTACGGAATACCAAACAGTTATACGGTAGGTACTGACTGTAAGCGTTACAGACCCAAGCATGAGGCATCTCCCCGTTTGTCTCGACTCTCGCTTAACATAAGCTCAAACCACTGAGGCAAGACATGCTCTCAACACCTTCATCACCCCTTCAAACTTAGTAGACACATCTCAATTCGCAATTTTCTCCTCACAAACTTCTCCAGAATGAATACCTCCAAGCGGGATATTCAACCTGCCATCCGAGCATTTAATGATGGTACTTTTACTGCCCAAAAAGCTGCTGTTAAGGCATACAATGCCCCTCGAAGTACTTTTAGGTCTCGTTTGAATGGATCGAGGAGCCAGGCGATAGCACAACAACATCGCCAGTGGTTAAGTTTTGGTCAGGAGGAATTTATTACTGAATGGATTCTTAATGAGGGTTCTCGAGGAAGTCTGCCCAGCCATTCTAGAACACGTGAAATGGTCTGTGAAATCCTTAGGGCAAATGAGGACCATGAGCCACTCGGCAAAGACTGGATCTCCAGCTTTCATCGACGCAATTCAAGGGTTCATTCTGTTATTGGAAGAAAGCTAGAGGCTTGCAGGTCTAATGCAGCCAAGCCTGAAGACATAAAAGCCTCTCTAGATAAATTCAACCAGACTTGTGAAGACTCGAAAATTAAGCACTCTGATATCTGGAATATGAAATATGGACGAGACCAGAATCGCGTTGGGGGCTTGTAATAATTCCAAAGTCATTGCTAGCTCTAGTAAGAAAAAGGCATATTTAAAAAGTCCTGAAACCCGAGAATGGGTGTCAATAATTGAAGCTACATCGGCCGATGGATGAAAGTTGAGATGCCCAGTAATTTTCAAGGGAAAGAACCTTCAAACTACTTGGTTTCCAAGCGAGTCGGTTCCGAATTAGTTCTACACCACTTCTGAAAATGGATGGACATCAAAGGCAATTGGTAACGAATGGTTGAAGACTGTTTTTATTCCTGCTGCTTGTTCCAACGATAGAACCAAACTTCTGGTCCTCGACGGTCACGGTAGCCATACTGACCTCGAATTCATGCAGCTGTGTAAAAAATATAAGATTCATCTTCTGTTCTTACCGGCCCACTCTTCGCATATCCTCCAGCCGTTAGATTTGGCTCCCTTTTCCGTTCTAAAGTCAAAGTACCGAAATCAGATCTCGGACCTTTCTGCCCTAAACGATGCAGCGCCGGTAAAGAAAGAAAGATTTATCAATTTTTACTATAGAGCTAGGGAGGAAGGATTATCGGATAAGATAATTCAAGCTAGCTGGAAAGCGACTGGACTTGTTCCGTTCAATACTGAGCGGGTACTACAGTCTTCTCAGGTTTTGCAACAACCATGCACCCCCAAAAAGGCGCGACAAACAATTTACGAGTGCGAATCGGAGCTGAAGACTCCCAGAAACTATTTGGATGTATATGAAGCTCAGCAATCCGTCGAAAAAACGGAAAATATGTCTAAATTAAACCGAGCGCTTCTTCGCAAATGCGGCAAGGCACTTCAGGAAGCCAACACACGCATAGCAGCGTCAGAATCAAAAAGTAAAAGATTAGAATGTCAACTTAATGAGGCAGGCAAGAAAGACCGCCCAGGGGAAAAGAATCCGACTGGATCAAAATCAGAGATTTGCTGGGGTGGAAGACATAGTAATCGCTCTTGGTCATGGAGCGGTTCAGATAGAAAACCAGGAGTCTTTATAGAGTAATAATTTAATTAGCTGATTCCCCCATAATTTAATGAATTCATATCTACTACCATCCCAGTTCAATTTGTAAAATTTCAACGCTGTGGTCGTAGTAATCACGGTTTAAAAATTGTCTACTGAATTTGAAGGGGTGGCGAACGATAGGGGTCTGAGCTTACATGTATGCGCTTCTGCATAATTACCCATAATGCGAGTTAACACTTAATGAAAGTTAATAGTAATGACATGCTAGCTGCACAAAATTTTAGACGAATGCTTAGGGAATAGCCTATTTGTAATAACGGCTTATCAGGGCCGGTGGCTCATAAGGACTGGAAGCTCGTCATACTGGCGGCTCAGAAGGATCCCCTCGCGAACGTGAAAGCTCACAGTGACATTTACACATAATGATTAAGGGGTTTCAATTAGAAAATACACATCTCAAAAACACAGACTTTTGTCGCATCTGATTAGCTGGTCTCAAGATCCCTCATATACTCAGCCAGTCATATGCGATAAAAGTCTTTTTATGGGGGCTGTGTTTTCTAATTGAACCCCCCTGATTCATTGTGGCATGGTTACATAACCCAACATACAGCTTCTCGTCGTCGACTATCCATCACCGCACCAACTAAGCTGTCATCAAATCATCAAATCTGAGCTTCTTCTTGGCCTTTCTCTCGAGATTACAAGTTTTCTCGCACGGATTAACCAACGTAGTAACACACTGATTTCCGTTCTGTATTACCAAGACACTTGCGAGAGTATATACATGTCTACATCCACAACTTGTACATGGTAATAAATTCCCATCCGAGAGAGAGCTGCATTCAGGTTTATCTAATGCTAGCTACACAATTACTTGGGTAGGTTTGTAGTCTAACATTTGACGAATAATTGTAAGTAAATGACCAAACGAAACCAAACAACTATTCAGGCGGAGGAGCATCCAAATTTATCCTATCCAAGATAATGAAATCCAGGAGGATAATGACACTCTTCTGACCGCGACGAAACCTATGTAGCAAATGGAGATGTCGCTTGGCGACTTTTTGGAAGGCTGGCGCCATGAACATGACAGTATGCGCCGCAATTTAATTTTTGCGGACGTACTTGTCCCTTCTCAACTTACTAACCAAACCTACTCAGAGCCTTTTTTTTTTCATTACTTATTACGTCGTGCCGGCGCACAGCATACAACCCTAAGGGTCGTGTACCGGTTAGCTCAGCCTATCTAGGGCTACCCGATGCGTCAGTCTCCCGAAAGATTCCAACCAAGTAGATGTTCCTTCCCCACCCACACCCCATAAGATTCCCCCGAGCCAATTCCATCTTTCGACCATCTGTCCCGGGTCACTGATCCCGTGGTTTCTCAATTTACCAGCTGCCCTCCTTGACAGCCAGCCCAGATGTGACTCTCCGACCGGGAAAAACGCAAAAAAACCGATCGACTGAGGTGGTGCCGTTCCACGAATGTACTTTTGCCGGCTGAAGGAGCGCCGGCAGTCTAGAGCACAGGGCGGGTTAGGAACATCAGATTTTAACCGGTATTTAGAGTGTCGGCGGCACTTTCTCAAACGCTGCTCCAGCACACGCACAACGCATCCCAGTCAATATTCCTCAGGATTCACCCTACAAAATCCTTTCCTTCTTCTCCCGCATCTCAATACCCGTCTACCCTTTTCTTGTAGAGATTCCTCCAGACATCTTCCCAAAAGTGAACCGTATGTCACATCTCCCTTCCCAAATTTGTGCTCCACGACTTAAATCCTCCGTCGGGTGTCCATAACATCGGGAGCGTGTATGCGGGTGTTTATCCAGGAAGACGATCGTACAATTTTTTCTAGTTAATTTCCGGAGGAATAGGGCTCCAGTTGAAAAGATAGCTGGGCGTGAGAGACTTGGGGTTTGTTGGGTCCGGGTCTTTTCGAAGAGAATTATTGACAGGCTGAGGAGCCATCGACCGAGAGTACCTTGCGGGCCTCCAACTTCGAATGAGTTGCGACTCTTCTTGGCTATTCCAGATATGCGAACATACTGGGCGTTTACAGCCGGCACCGCGTGAAGGTGAAGAGTTCGACTTTGCCAGCCACTCAGAGCCTTTTGCGTACGTGCCAGAACGAATTCGGTCGTCTCGGTCAGCAACTCAGAGAAAACGCCTAGACACGTTAAGGTCTATAAATAGAATATAGTACGTGTTGTAGTGTTCTCTTCTGTTTGTTTGATTGTTTTGTACTTAAATCTTGGGATTTCATTTATCTCACAAGAGAGTCCTAGTCGAATTTCAATGTCCAAGAGCTGTGAATTGCATCGATTGTACTCGAGAGGCACGGATGTATCATGTTCGAAGGATTTACTATCTTGCCCGCCTAGCTTAGGGAGACAGTGGAGGCATTGTTGAGGATAAAGGCGGAGATTTATTAGTGGTAGATAATGTGTGATCGATGAGCGAAGCGGCTACTGTCGGAACATCTCTGCTCTCTGTAGTAGATCGCTCTAGAATGAATTCAACTTCTGCATTGACTAGTTCTGTAGGCTCTTCGTCTTCGGTTGAAGGTACATTTGGTTCTTCAGTGTCAGCTGATTCCTGTATGTCAGTGTGGTTGCTACATGCTCTTGGAGCAATATCATCTTTAACTGTACTTTTAAACATCTGGAGAACCTCTCCTCTATCTACCGGCACCTTCCCACTACGCCACCACTTGCTACATGAATCACAGAATGGATCGGTTGTTTTTATTCGATAGCTTTTAGAAGGAGCGATTTTTGGGGTTGTTAATCTTAAGTTTATTAAAAATACTTTTGTTAGTTCAAGAGAGACAAAATCCTTCTGATCCATTGTCAAGTCTAGTTATTGATATGATTCTACGTCAGGTGAATCCAAGAGGGTTTGTAGCATAAGACTTGACTACACGAGATTATCTAGCATAATTTCTTCCATTGTCGGCAACTTTGGTGAAAAAACAGTTTTCTCAGGACCATCGCCGACGTTCTACACATTTGAAGTATTGGATGGTTGGCAACTAGCCTATTGTACCTTCAAATGAGCGATTTGGAGTACTAATTCAGGATAATACTTTATCAGCCTTTCGGAGACTTTCAACTCGATCGAGGTTCTTCTCTAATTGACGGATAGAAACTAGATATAAAGAATCAGGTTTGCCTTCAGTTGGAAGCCTTCGCTGTTAGAGTCTCTCCTCTTCTGGCTTGTATCCCTCTCCTTTTTGGCTCATTCCTAGTTCTGTTCCTAGTGACTGGAAACTGCTAGGAAGTTTACGGATTCTTTGACCGTCTTTTGTAGCTAGTTGTGCCATTAGTTCTTGGACAGTCACAGAAGAACCCCCTTTTTCCAAAGTTCTTCGGGTCTAGTTGTATTTTGTCGCTCGCTTGATTGACTGTTGTAGATTTGAGTTGTAAAATGTCAGCTGTGCTTTTTGTAGCAACATCAGGGGCCTCTTGTAACGTGAGAGGTAAGTCTGAGCCCGAGAGCTGTGTTGGGAGACTTTCAGCGAGGGATCTGATAGCAATGGCAGTATTCTAAAGATCCTCATGGCGACTGGGTGACTAGGTGACTACATGTAACTTTGAACAGACGTAAACCATGATAATGAGTTAAGGGTTCAGCTGAGTAAATGGCAGCTGGGTCGGATGGTGTAGTGGTGCATCGTCCGGGCCGTTCTTCCAAATAGAGTCTGAGTATCCTGAACACATGCCCCACTTGCAACAGGAGAAAGCTTGTTCGAATTCAGCACGACCCACAAGCCACATTTCTTGCGGTGTCGCTGTATTCGTAGATTGACGAAGGCTTACTCAGATAATTAGAGAGTTTCCACGCTTTTCCCTCTAGCAGGTATTCACAGAAGAGGTTTCATGACTCAAGGCGATAACAGCGAATGGTATCTGTAAATGAAATTTGGGTATGAGTGTTCCAACGTCAAATTGAATCATTCTAGGAAATACAAAACTTCCGTCGTCATTAGTGTCATAGCCTTAAGGCTGCACACACAAAATTGTTGTAAAAAAATAAATAAAAAAATTGCAGTTCGCTGAACCTAATTTAGATAGACGCCATGACCCCCCAAAATGGTCACCCCCCATAACGGTCACCCCAAATTGGGAAATTTCTACAGACATCTAGTTAAATTATTTTATATTTACAACCACATTCACATTATAATTGCCATTCAAATTGACAAGCTTGTAGAGATACGTTCATCACTGCTTCTGCCGCTTTTTTAGCCTCTAATTCCGGTTTTCCAGACGCCAACAATTCCTCGCGAACCCTCTGCTCGGCCTGTACCTGTTTGATTTGTTCAATCGTAGCAAAGCGAGTATTTGGATCAACTGGTACTCTTTTTTGTGAAGACTTTGTAGTGAGTTGTCTAATTAGGCAATCCTGCGAATTAATCTTGTCTTGATCGCGTGCCCGTTGAGCATTACCCATCACGATCGCCTTACCCGCTTTCGTAACTAAGCTGTCCCACCCCCCATCATTATACTTCCTCCTTTTAAGTGACCGCATCGTCTCATGTAATTCCCGGGCACTCTTTGGAGTAGTTATAGATACCCGTGTTGTCCCAGATCTAAGAATGGACTCAGGTGGTGTGTATGCTCTCTCTGGCGTTGTCTCTACAGGTTGGAGCACCTGCGACGACTTGAGTCCTTTTTCTGGATTCCAGGGGACAAAACCAGCTGCCTTCCAGCCACTACGTAATACTCTAGATGTGAGAGCCTCTGTTCTAGCTTGTTTGTATGCGGTAAGAAAGCGGCGCTTCTTAATGGGAGCTGCATCATCAAGGTAAGCGAGATCCGAGATGATGCTACGGTAACGCTGCTTCAGCGGCGAAAAAACACCAAGATCTAAGGGTTGTAGCACGTGAGATGAGTGAGGAGGGAGGAACACAAGATGAACATTGTTTTTTTTATATTCCCACATAAAATCTACGGTCGCATGGCTGCCGTGTCCATCCAAAAGGAGCATTCGCGACCGGCTTTCCTCGGGCGTCGTTTGTGGTAAAAATACTTCCTTTAACCACGCGAGAGCAGTCATATTACTTGTCCATCCTTTTTCTGTAGTTGTGTATGTCCAATCCGGAGTGGATTCTCCGAACCATGAAAGCTGAGGGGGTTTCCCCTTAAAGATAACGAGTGGTTTGATGATCTTGCCAGTCGCACTAATTGCTTCAAGGGTAGACACCCACTCGCGATTTTCAGGTGATTTAACACTCGCTCTTCTCACCTGAGAAGAGGCGATCACCATAGTATTAGAGCAAATACCTAATCCAAGTCCTTGCTCGTCCATGTTCCACATGTCTTCGGCCTTGATATTGTGTCGGACCTCCACCTCTTTGAACAAGCTATAAAACGCCTCCAAAGCTGATTGGGACGTACCATTAATTCGTGAGCTCTCAACTCGTCTACCAACAACAGAAGAAATTTGAGGATTCCTTTTTATGAACTTGCAAACCCATTCTTTCCCGAGTGGATCTGTGTCTCCGTTTGATCGAGTGATTTAGCAAGCCATTTCTCGAGTCCTCGCATGAGAGGGAGGAAATCCTTGAGCACCCATTTTAAGTATCTAGTCGGCAAGAAATTTCTCTTGTTCTGGAAATAATCTCTGCGTTGGTTGCTTAAATATCGCTCGAGACGTACCACCTGCTCGCCGATTACGAAGTGTGGATCTCAGGATATTTTAGTCAGCAGCAACTGCCTTTTCAGATAAAATTGGATCATTGTCTAATTCTAGGATGGCTCGACGAATAGATTCTTCACGTTTGGACATGTTGGATGCGTTTTTGGTTGTTGTATGAAGGATAATTTAACTAGATGTCTGTAGAAATTTCCCAATTTGGGGTGACCATTATGAGGGGTCTTGGCGTAATATTATGCCCTGCCTTGCCAAGCACCAAGCATGACGACATCACCTAAATCCTAGGACTAGTACTCACGAATTTCCCGACTCGATGCTCTACTAGTTTTAGTTTTTTCTCTGGATTCCATCTGGAGAAACATGTAAGCGCCTCCGAAGAAGACGGGGTGTTCCTTGATCTTGTTCAAAAACAATATCCAAAAGTAATAGACCTTTCGCAAAATACATGTCGGAGGCTTATTTCTAAGGGAAGTCAAGAAAAAGAATTGTTAAAATACCCTGTTCGAAGGAGAAAAAGGAGTCGCTCAATACGAGTCAACAAAGATCTCAGGTCTAGCTGCGTGAAAAATCATTGTGTTGAAGCAAGAAGCCAGCCCAGTAAAACTGAGGGGCGTTCAAATCAGCGACTTGTGGTTCAGCAGCAATTAACGTAACGGTATGAACTTCGAACTTCTACTTTCTAAGATAATTTTCACTGGAGGCTGACAACGTGACGCGTTAGGAGAGGCTTCAGAGGAATCAGATCCTTAAGCACACTTTACATATGTTTCGAAGTGAAGCTCTTCGAGAAAATGGGAAGAAGGTAGGGCACATGATATGACTGCAGTTAGCAACGAAGCTGGAATAAGAACCACGTAGTCTGTTCAAGGGCTAAGGTTGAAGGGATCGAACCGTGATCGGGCTTAACAGAGCTAGCTGTCTGTCATGATATTTTGCGCTCTTTCCGTCAGCAAAACAGCCCATAATCTAAAACTGACTTGAAAACGAGGATTCAGATGGTAAGTGCGACAGGAACCAATCTCCCAACTATCCGAAGGAATAATTTGAGTCTCGAAAGGCGGAAGAACAGGTTGGACTGGTGAGTACAAGATAATGCATCTTGAAACTACCATCATCGCACCTCTCATAAAATTTTTCCAGTGGATAATTGTAGAAGAGATTTACCTGGTGAAGAGAATCTCTGATAGCTCCAGCATTAAACTTTAACCAACAAATAGGCCTTAATGTAGATGGGGAAATGAAAATGGGTGATATCAACCCATAAAAACCCCGAATAGCATCATGACCCTCAATACAAGTCCAAATGAGACTGTCGTCAAGAGACCTAGCGTTTAATGGTGATCACTGAATGAGTCTAAAAAGCTACCGTGTGAATGCAAACAAGTTAGATATAAAAAATGGGACATAAATCGTCGATGATGTCTTATTACTGGTCTTAAACGGTCATGGACTTGACACTCCGAAAAGTAAGATACGTCGCGCGCGCTCAGGGAAGGGGAGAATTCTGTTAAATATAGCTACATCCAGGTCCTTGTTAGAAAGACGACATGTAGAAAGTATTAGAAAGTACGAATAGTCCAGTTATAAGGATCAGGAAAAATGAGAGAACAAACGAACCTTCAAAACCTAATTTTATCAAATTCCCACTATTTAGTGAAGTTAAAACAGCCCTGGGCGATAGAAACAACCCACGATTTTTAATTGATTGCCGCTTGAATTATATTGAATTGCAGCTTTTTAGTACATGCCCTGATTGACACACGCTGTCTTTTTTTTTTTTTTTTTAAATCATTTTGTATTCAGCCTATTAGCTATGACAATAGATTTAAAAATTTGACAAATATACATTTAAAAATCCCCCAAAAAAATTTCCCAAAGCCCAGGCCATAATAGCTCATAACTTTATTAACGACCCTGCTATACTCCAAAAGAAATAGAAAAATATTAAATATTAAAAATATTAAAA